>VDFB02318065.1:0-41546 GCA_007258455.2 Sequoia sempervirens | reverse complement strand
GAAGACTTCACAGCGGACGACAAGAGTCTTACCGATGGCCCTTTCTTTCTCAGCAAGACGATCAGTGGTCAGCAAGACCCTTCATCGAAGCCACCTCATTACACCGAGATCTTACCCTTTCGGCGGGACCTTTCTGGTTCGGCGGGACATCTTGGCGGGCCCAAAACCTTTCGGCGAGCTCCCTTCATTTGGCCAGACCTTTTTTGATCGGCAAGACCTCACGCCGATGAGTCTCCTTTCGCCGATACGTCCCCTCCTATCAGCGAGATACTTCCCATGCGGAGGGAGATACAAAATCTCACAGCGATTAAAATGTCTTGCCGACCGAGACATTTCAAAATGAATAGAACCCCTGCTAGTCGGCAAGACAACTGGAAGGTCTTGCCGACTTTCTCCTTAGAGGAATTTTGTGCCAAACTTGACTGAGGCAGACTTTTCAACTGAGCTCCTTGAGAAATGCATAAGGGGTATGATTTAATCATGCAAAACAATGTCTCCATTTGGCCTTTATGAACACCTGAACACAGATTGCCCTGCCTGATTGAGCCCACAGGTGAAAATCGAGCAACACTTATATTGGTAGAATCCTGACAATTTGTTGAATAAACCCTTTTCGTTTCATCAAATTCAAATAAAAAAAAAAGTAAGTCGTCAATACGAAGGGTGAAGTTCAAAAAGCTATTGCAACCCCTGTAAACACGTTGGTGTAGTTGACTTTTCAGGTTGGACAACCCAAGCCAAATCTCAAAGCAATCTTGAAGCAAGAATGGAGGGAAAAAAATTATGTGAAAAAAAAACGGATATCCATTTTTATGTCTTAAGATATCTGTTTTGAGAAACAAAGCGGATATCTAGTTTTTAAAAATGGGTACCCACTTTTATGTCTTCAAAATGGATATTTGTTTTGAAAAATAAAATAGATATCCATTTTGTTGAAACAGGTACCCGTTTTTATGTCTTTAAAACGGATATCCGTTTTGAAAAACAAAATGGGTATTCATTTCTTAAAAAGGGGTATACAAATTTTATGTCTTCAAAACAGATATCCATTTTAAAAAACAAAATGGATATCTGTTATTTAAATACGGATATCCGTTATTGCAAAATGGATATCTGTTTTGAAAAGCCCAAAAAACCCTCTTTAGTAAAATAGGCATAACTTTTGCATTTCTTAATGAAATTTTGATTTTTTATAGGCATTGGAAAGGTGATTCAGAGATCTATGCAATGGAATAGGTAGTGTTTCTATATTATACACAAATAATTAATTATAATCATTTGAACTTCATATTTCATTTTTGAAACATCAAATGCTCACTACTTTCGCATATAGAGTCCCTTTTTCATGATTTTTTTGTAACAATCATTTCAAAATACTTGAAACATTAGAAAAAGTAATCAATAATTAAATATTTATTTTTTGTGTAGTAAGGAGATGAAAAATATTCATAAATCATCATTTCTCTCTGTTCCTTTCTCTGCCTCTCTATATTTCACTATCTCCCCTTAAGCTCTAGACCTATCTCTCCACTTGTCTCTCCATCCCCCTATTTTTACCTCTTTAGACCTCTCCCTCTCAATCTATTGAGCTCTAGACTTATCTACCTCTCCATCCCTCCCTCCTTCCCTCTCTTTTTCCCTCTTCAGACCTATCTTTCTCACTCTCTCACTCCTTGAGCTCTAGACCTTTCTCCCTCCTCCCTTCCCTCTCTCTTTGTACCTCTTTATATCCCTCTCTTTCTCTCTAGACCTATCTCTCTACCTCTTTTTCCCTCCATCCTTCCCTTTCTACTTAACTCAATCTCAACTCTTTCCTTATCCCTCTAGTTATCTCTCTATATCTCTCCCTCTCACCTCTCACTCTCTATACCTACCTCTCCCTCCTCCCCTCCTCTCTCTCCCTCCAAGCTCTAGACCTATCTCTCTACCTCTCCCTCGATTTCCTCTCTTTGTCCCTCTTTATGCCTCTTTGTATTTTAGTAAACCCAATAAATCCTAAACAACCTAGTCTTCTTCTATGGTTTCTTATTCATATTAAGGTTTCTTAGATCTATACTTTTATGATATTTATATCTCAATTTTATATTCAAATATCTTGGCATGCCCAATTCTTTATCAATTTTATATTGTTACATATTTCTCTATTATCTTGATTATGAAATTAATTTTACTTACCCTACCCATCCTTGGCAACCACATTAGGGTTTCATTTTCACATTTGATACATCATTGATATTTCCACTTTTTCAATATATAAGTGTACCTTTTGGATTTTTTTTATCTCTCCCTCTCCACCTCTCCCTCTATATATTTATCTATTCTCCCTCCTCACACTCTCTCTCCCTCTCCCTCTCCCTCTCTCTCTACCTATCTCTCTCCCTTTCTCTTCCCCTCTATCTTTCCCAAGTCATCTATCTCTAGATATCTCTCCCTCTTTCTCTCCCTCTCTCCTCTCCCTCTCTCCCTATCACTCCTACGAGTAGAGAGGGAATTTGAGAGGAAGATAGAGGGAAGTAGAGAGGGAAGGTAAGAGAGGTAGAGAGGAGAGAGAGAGAGAGAGAGGAGAACACATAGATATCTAAAGGGATAGAGAGGGGGAATGAGGGAGGGACAAAGTGAGGGTGGTAAAGAGAGAGAAAGAGAAGCAGAGGGAGGAAGGGAGATGTAGAGATAGAGAGGTATCGTGGGATGAATATAGGGAGAGGTAGGTAGATAGAGGGGAAGATGGAGATGGGAGATAAAGAGAATTAGAGACAAAGAGAGAGAGGGGTAAGGTGGGAGGGATAAAGGGAGAGGTAGGTAGAAAGAGGGAGAGTGAGGGGATATATAGAGTACATAGGGAAGGGAAAAGTGAGGTAAGGTGGGAGGGATAGAGTGAGAGGTAGGTAGAGAGGGAGAGGGGAGATAGAGAGAGTAGAGAGGGAAGGGGAGAGAGAGTTATTGAGAGAGGGAGGGGGTGAGGGAGATAGAGAGAGACAAGGAGGGAGAGAGGGAGGGAGAGGCAGATAATGAGAGATTAGGGTGGGAGGTATAGAGGGATAAGTAGGTAGAGAGGGAGGGTGAGTAGAGATAGATAGAAGTAGAGAGGGAGGTGAGAGAGAGGTAGAGAGGAGAGGGTGAAGAGATATAGAGAGATCTAAAGCGAGAGAGGGGGAATGAGGGGGGATGGAGTGAGAGGTAGGTAGAGAGACGCTAAGAGGGGAGATAGTGAGAAGTAGAAAGGGGGGGAGGAAGGGATAGATAGAGATAGATAGTTAGCGTGGGAGGGATATAGGGAGAGGTAGGTAGACAAAGAGGAAGATGTAAATGGGAGATAAAGAGAAGTAGAGACAAAACGAGAGATGTAATGTTGGAGGGATAGAGGGAGAGGTAGGTAGAGAGATGGAGGGTGACCACATTACCTCTCTCTCTCTTTGTCTCTACATTTCTTTATCTCCCATCTGCATCTTCATCTTTTTCTACCTACATCTCCCTATATCCCTCCCACCCTACCTCTCTATCTCTACCTTTCCTTTCCTCCCTCCCTCTCTACTTCTCTTTATCTCACCTCTCTATTTCTTTCTACCTATCTCTCACTCCATCCCTCCCTCATTCCTCCTCTCTCTCCCTTTATATGTCTCTCTATAGCTGTACATCTCTCTTCATCCTCTCTCTCTCTCCTATCTATCTCTCTCACCTTCCCACTTACCCTCTCTCTCAACCTACGTCTCCCTCTATCCCTCTCACCCTCCCTCTCTCTCATATTACCTATCTTCTCCTTCCTTATTCCTCCTCCCTCTCTTCTTGTTTCTCCTCTCCCTTCATCTTACCTCTCTTTTGTCCTCCCTTCTACTCTCTCTATTCCTCACTTCTCTCTCCTCAATTCACTCTACCTCCCACCTTACTCTCTCTTCTTCCTTCCTCTATACTTTATATATTCCTCACCTCCTCTCTCTACTCTACCTTCTCCACATCCCTCCCAACCTTCATATGTCTCTACTTCTCTTTATCCCCCATCTCCATCCTCCTCTCTTTCTACCTACCTTTTCCTATATCCCTCCCACCCTAGCTCTTTATCTCTACCTCTTCCTTCTACCCTCCCTCTTTACTTCTCTCTATCTCCCCTCTTTGTCTCTCTCCACATACTTCTCACTCCATCCCTCCCTCTTTCCCATGTCTCCCCCTTTTGATATCTCTCTTCTCTCTCTTGTCTCTACCTCTTTAACCTTCCCTCTCTACTGCTCTCTATCTCCACTCACCCTCCCTCTCTATAGAAAGGTAGAGAGGAATATAGAGGGAGAGGGAGAGAATATATATATACATATAGATAAAGAGAGGTAAAAGGAGAGATACAAATATAGAGAGATAGGGATTTAGTAATAGAGATGAAGAGATAGAGAGGAATATGGAGATAGAGAGATATAGATGGTAAGATAAAGTGATAGAGAGAGAAATAGAGATAGAGAGGGAGAGATAAAGAGGTAGAGAGAAAGAGGGAGAGATAGGGATGGGGAGATAGAGGGACGGGAAGTGAGGGATAGATAGAGAGAGGTGGAGAAAAGGAGAGAGATAGGTGGAGAGGTAGAGAGAGAAGAAGAGGGGGAAAGATCGATATGGAGAGAGAGAGAGAGAGGTAAGGAGGGAGAGATGATAGAGGGAGATATAGAGAGATAGAGAGTAATAGGGAGAGATAGAGATAGGGAGATAGAGGTAGAGAAAGATATGGATAGAAAGGGATAGAGAGATAATGAATAAGAGAGGTAGAGATAATGAGATATATAGCTATAGAGAGAGAGATAGGGAGATATAGATAGAGGGAGAAAGACTGAGAAAGAAAAGAGGTGATAGAGACAAGTAATAGAGAGAGAGAGAGAGAGATGAAAAGAGGGGGATACACAAAGAGATAGAGATAGGGAGGCAAAAATATGGTGTATATATAAGTGAGAGATATGGAGATAACTTTATGAAGAGGGAGATTATATAAATAGAGAGATAGAGATATGGATAGAGGGAGACATGGAGAGATAGAAAGAGGGAGAGATATGTAGAGATATATATAACCTAGGAAAGATAGAGGGGAAGAGAAAGGGAGAGAGCTAGGTATAGAGGGAGATATATATAGAGAGAGGAGAGATATAGATAGATGTAGAGTAAGGGAAAAGTGGAGAGATAGGTAGAGGGGGTGAATAAAGTAGGGGGAGAGAGGGGGAGATAGCTAAATAGATAGAGTGAGAGAGGGAGAGAGAGATATTGTTACATCCCAAATTGTGACGTTACAATTTACAATCATTAGATAGAGTAAATGTGAATTTTGGAGGTGAATTAATGATGCTTATACCTTGTTTTCAATATGAATGATGTTTCATTTGATGTTATTCTTGGTGAAATACTGCATAAAGGAGAATAGAAGGTTATTGATTTATGAATAATCTAACTTTTGAAATGTTTCATGTATTTTGCTTTGTTATGAGCATATGACTGCCGATGTCATGTCATGGTGTGCAGGTATGAAGACTGATCCTCCGGACAAAGGAGAGATATCACTCGGGGAGGAACTTGGTCGGGTAAGCAGTAACGAGTACCAAATGAGCATACACACACGTCAGTATAGGTTCTGAGAAACCAAGTCAGTTATGTTGGTCTAGATAAGTCATCCTTAGGCTTGGAGTTATGTTTACTTCTTTATGCTTTGAAAAGTGATGATTACTTATTTGTCTGACTTACTATGCTTTGACATGATTTGGAAAAACGTGAATGGATATACGTTAAAAGGTCAAGTGAGTATGTGTATACATGTACGCGTATCCATATGAATATACATGTCAAATACATACATATGCTCGGCAGATGGATATGCCCATATGTACGTAATGGCATGATATACATACATTTATGTGAACACTGCGTACAGAGAAATACATACTAATAATAATATTATATTATTATTCCCTGTTGACTTTACGTAAATATATATATATATATAAATATCGGGTTGCTGACTCGCTCACGATATATTTATATATTTGTTAAATAATTAAATATTAACGATTATATATAAAATTATTATAGTTATATTAAATATAAATATTTAAAACACTCGGGTATTTAAATATTTATGTATTAATATATTTAAAGACTATAATAGTATTTTATAATAAAATAAATAAGGAAACTATATTTTGTCTAAGGGATTTACATATATATTTATGTATAAATATATAAGGTGATTATTTAAATACATAAAGAATGTATAAATAATAATATTTTTGTATATTTTATTAATTAAATGTATTAATATTAAAATTAATATTTATAAGCCGAGTTAGAGACATTTTCAAAGCTTTAAACCAGGAAAATAACAATGAACCTCTGTGTTGGATCGATTTGGAACTTGACCTAGGACGCAGCAATAATCTCAGGTTAAATTTTTACGCCTGGCAGCAAAACATGGCTGTAGGTGGCGTTTTTATTGCAAAGTTGAAGTATTCTTCGAATTGCTGGCTCCAAGGAAGTCGAATCATCATGGAAGAACATGACTAAGGGTTTGAATGAATGGAAAGTGACATTTTGACTAGGTAAACATAGTAATCTGTCAATATACATGCCCAGAAATGGGGAAACTGTCTCTAACTCGGCTTATAAATAGTTCACAGTCCTTCATTCGAAAACATTCTTTTGCTTTCTGATTTGTAGCATTTTGAAACAACTTATACACTGCAATTTGAGAGTTTAGCCTGTGGTTATAGTTAATATTATACACTGCAATTTGAGAGTTTAGCCTGTGGTTATAGTTAATATTCTGTGCAAAGAATTTCAATTTGGGATTAGAGTACTTTCAGCTGTTCTTCTTAGACTATTGTAAAATTCAATAGCAATCTTTCTGTGGAGGATTTCTGGCTGAGGAAATTGGTTGCTGTGATCAACAATAGAAGCCTGCTAATAAAGAAACATTGGAAAGAGCTTATACAAGCATGTCTTTCTTATTTTAAGATTATAGTTTAAACTGTTCTCTTTTACTGTCTTTGGAATTGCTGATTACTGTAAGGAGAAATAATTAAATTATTCCTAGGATTCATATATTGGTTGATAATCTATTATTGCATAATGATTTAAGGGACTTCATTTTATGCAAGGGTAAAGGTTAGGGAATGACAATGTAGCTTAAGGAGATAGCTTGATGCATTTCATTATATTCAATTTGGTTAAAGAAGTTTAAATAGGAATTGGGGTATTGAATAGAAGGGACTTAATTTGGTTAAGAAGGTTTTAGTAGGAAATTGGGGTTTTGAAAAGAAAAGATTCAATTTGATAATATGCATTAGTAGGAAATTATATGCATTGTACTACAAGACTGTCTCTTGTGTGTGATGATTGATTGGTAGTATTAAACAGTTATGCAATTGTTTGGAGTATCAAACTTGTATGATCTTCGTATATGGAGAGTACGTAGACGTACTTATTATCTACTAGGATCAAAATGATGGCAGAAACAAGTGAAGTCTTTTAGCTTAAGTTATTAGGATAACAAAGACAAGTTAAGTACTCCTAGGATAAAGAATTCCTAGTTAGGAGGATTGATACAAGACACTTGAATACTGTTTTCATTTCTAGTAGGTTCGTATGATCGTAGGATGTCTGGGATGACAAATTCACCCATTGAAGGACAAACCTATGCGTAGAGTAAGGAAGCCTTAAGTCAAATCGGCCCTGAGTAGTGTTTATGATAGATGACCTTCATTCGAAGTACTGAATGAGAATACTTTGGCCAAAGTAGTGAAAGGTACGACATCCACCTAGATGTGAGATAGTTGAGACTACACTGTCAGTTCATTGTGATCCGAGTACTAGATCGAGATTGTGAAATAAAGGTTCTAGTTGAGAGAACACACTTTTGCCGCTCAGTTCGTACCCCTACCAATCTCTTCTTCTCAAAGGGGAATCGCGATCAGGGCGGGGACCGATATAAGTCTCGGGTTGGCTAAAAGCCTGAAAGTGATGTTTCTCCACAGCGAGCGGCCGATGTACCAAGATTTGAAAGGAAGGACTCCTGGACCTTCTTACTTCTATTTGTGCAAAAGCTTACGAGCTATGTATGTAACTGTATTACTTTTTAACTCTGATTTATATTTGCAATGAAAATGAAATTCATGAGGAAACATATTGTAACTTGTACGTGTTTATCAATAAAGAAAGGAAGAAATTTATTGTAATATCTTTGTTATATGTTACTTTTACATGTTTTAAGTGGGAATTGGAAAGTTTTTTAATTTACGCAGAATTGGGTCGTTACATGTGGTATCAGAGCTACCAGGTTCTGCACTGAAACCTATGAGCTCATTACGCAACAATGCGTGAACCTTATTAGAAGATAATGGTTGAAAAGTTCTTGTGCTACAAAGGCAAGAGAAAAGAACTTAAAGAAGTAAAAAGGAAATATGAGATCCTTAGTAACTTATGAAAATTGAAGACAAGTTAAGAGTTGTTCCGGAAGTAGGAACTCCTAAAACCAACAATTTATGTCAGTATCGAGGATTGCGGAAGATTATGCAATCAAGTTATGAAGAAAGGTTAGGAAGAATAACCAGTGTATACCTTTATCCAACGAAATAGTTTTATAACATTAAGGCAGCCAAAAAGGAATAAAGATAACCCTTGTTATAGTAGCAAACTATAGTTGCAAAGAGACAAAGAACTTTTGGATTTAGTAAACACTACGAATCTATGTATATGCAATGTCAGCATAAGTTAGATTGAATAAGGAAGTCAACGAAGGAAGTAACCACGGGAGTTGGAGAACTCTTGACAATAAGCTAATTCTTATGTAAAGACAGGAGCTTGCAAGGAAAAAGAAGTTAGTACCTTAGAGATAAGAGAAAAGACCAGAATGGTCTGAATTAAAGTAATCAACAAGGTGAACAGGGTTCCACTGACCAAAATCAATTAGATTATTGGAGTTTGATATAAAAAAGAGACCAAACAACTTTGGTATCTTAGAAGTTAAAAATGAGAAAGATACCAAGCATTGGAATTAAGTCACTTGAAAAGTAACTGAGGAATAAACTAAGGTGTTAAGTTAGGATGATTTTTAGCAGAGGTTAAACAAAGATTGGTTAGAGTATAAGCTGAACTCACCTTCATGATTGTGAAAGTCGACTTTTGTTTAGAATGTTCCAAATGGAAAGGGAATACAATGTGGCACTATGTGTCAAAACAAAAGAAGTTGCAAAGGAAACAATGTTTATGTTAAAAAGAGAATGGAATTAATGGAGTGTCTCGTAACTTGTAAGTTGTTGATTATTCATTAGATCTTCCGTTGGATGACCCAAGTTATTGAAATCTATGGGATAGAAAACAATGACAAAACTAACTTTGGAAAAAGTATATCTGAAATATGCCTTGAGACAAGGTAGAGACAATGGAAAATCAACAACAAGGAACAACAAAACCTTACAAAGAAGCAAGAGTTTGCTAGGAGTTCAACTTTGAATAGATCAAAGGTTGTGGAAACTCTAAGGGGGGAAGGAAAAGAGTGGGTTGACTCAAATTAAGGACAGTAGAGATCCAAGATATGGATGTCCTATGATAAATGAGATTTGTCTTTGCAAAACTTATAACCATTATTATATGGGAATTAAAAATGGCAAGAGATTGTAAAATAGGTTTTCAACTAGTCAAAGAGTAGACTATTATTGGATGTAAAAGAACCTATGTACCTAAAATTTTGGAGAATTTGGAATGGAACGAAGAAACTAATGTCAGAGTTTGGACATCGGAACGACAACAGGAATTGTCGGATGAGAAACCATTATAAACTTGGAAAGTTAGAAGTACGAGGCTACATGGAATGTGGCAAGGTAATGACTAGTATACCAGGAAATGAAGATCGTATGTCATCATCGGTAAGTCATGTATACTCTCTTGAGATTCCAGAGGAAAAATGGTAGAACAAGAGACAGATCAATCTGTCTATGTTAGTATAACTGACATAATGTTCAAGTAGACAAACTCATCAAGAAAACAACGTTTTAGGAAAACTTGACTTATAGGATAATTGATCCTAAATAATATATTGTGGGCAAGTAGAGGCTTAGTAATCCTGAGAGATTATCTCAGTTTAGCAATAATGACAAGGTTGTGTAAACCCTGATCGTACTACAAAACATTCAATGGATCGAATGTGCAGTATATTATTATGTATAGTCAAATAAGCAAAGATGGTAGAATAAGTCTTAAATGATTTATAAACTTCTAACATTGAAGTTTGGACCATTATATGAAATAAAAGGTTAAAAACTCAATTAAGCTGAAAAAGGTTTAGAAATGAGTGAATCATAGACTTGATAAAATGTCAAAAAGGAGTAATAGATTGAAGTGATCAATGAAACTTTGTGGTACAAAGCTTACGTATGAAGCAGTATCAAGATTTGACAGATGTCCAGGAGTAAAATTGTGCTCGAGATGGATAAGTAATCATCTACAAGTACTATATGGTAATGATAAATGAATGTGTAACGGATGTACTTGGTTTATGAGTTGTCTAAAAGTGTAAATACCAAAAGAGAAGGATTGGACCCACGATGTAGTGTACAATGCATCGACTTTCCTTTTTCTACATGGATTATGCTAAGGATAAATTCTTGAACCAATGATTTCCGATCACTGTGTGTGTAGTGTGATTTATAGTTACTATTATAACTCGAATGTGTAAATATGTTAAAACTCTTTGGGAGAGTATGTGTGAAGCATACAAGATTTCCCTATGCGATAGTGTAAACACTCGAAGCAAGTTCCAAGAAGAACAAGTTTGCTACATAGGTTGAATGCTTTATAAATCTTGCATATTCTGTGAATTGTAGGTAACACTTTGTTCAAACTTTAACAATATGTTGAAAAACTATAACTCATCGAGGACGATGATTAACAAGGGGGGAAGTATGTTACATCCCAAATTGTGACGTTACAATTTACAATCATTAGATAGAGTAAATGTGAATTCTGGAGGTGAATTAATGATGCTTATACCTTGTTTTCAATATGAATGATGTTTCATTTGATGTTATTCTTGGTGAAATACTGCATAAAGGAGAATAGAAGGTTATTGATTTATGAATAATCTAACTTTTGAAATGTTTCATGTATTCTGCTTTGTTATGAGCATATGATTGCCGATGTCATGTCATGGTGTGCAGGTATGAAGACTGATCCTCCGGATAGAGGAGAGATATCACTCGGGGAGGAACTTGGTCGGGTAAGCAGTAACGAGTACCAAATGAGCATACACACACGTTAGTATAGGTTCTGAGAAACCAAGTCAGTTATGTTGGTCTAGATAAGTCATCCTTAGGCTTGGAGTTATGTTTACTTCTTTATGCTTTGAAAAGTGTTGATTACTTATTTGTCTGACTTACTATGCTTTGACATGATTTGGAAAAACGTGAATGGATATACTTTAAAAGGTCAAGTGAGTATGTGTATACGTGTACGCGTATCCATATGAATATGCATGTCAAATACATACATATGCTCGGCAGATGGATATGCCCATATGTACGTAATGGCATGATATACATACATTTATGTGAACACTGCGTACAGAGAAATACATACTAATAATAATATTATATTATTATTCCCTGTTGACTTTACGTAAATATATATATATATATATAAATATCGGGTTGCTGACTGGCTCACGATATATTTATATATTTGTTAAATAATTAAATATTAACGATTATATATAAAATTATTATAGTTATATTAAATATAAATATTTAAAATACTCGGGTATTTAAATATTTATGTGTTAATATATTTAAAGACTATAATAGTATTTTATAATAAAATAAATAAGGGAACTATATTTTGTCTAAGGGATTTACATATATATTTATGTATAAATATATAAGGTGATTATTTAAATACATAAAGAATGTATAAATAATAATATTTTTGTATATTTTATTAATTAAATGTATTAATATTAAAATTAATATTTATTTATATATAAATACGTTTATATATAAATAAATAATAATGTTTAAAATAATACATTAATAAATAAAATATGCAATTAGAAATTATTAAAACAATTTCAATTTCAAAGAATGAAATTCGCATTTTATATTTTAAAATGGAAGAAGGAAATTCGTAATTTGTAAAATGTGGAAATTTAAAAGGTTGCCATGTGAAGTATTTAACATATAAACAAATTACATTTGAAAAGAGGCGAACTACATTTAAGGAAATATTTGGAAAAGTTCGAACTTAAGAAAATGAATGAAAATAAAAAAAAAAACTCTCTCGTGAAATGGCGGAAGTTCCTGCGCAGCTGGAAAGGGAGGAAGACATTTTCAAAGCTTTAAACCAGGAAAATAACAATGAACCTCTGTGTTGGATCGATTTGGAACTTGACCTAGGACGCAGCAATAATCTCAGGTTAAATTTTTACACCTGGCAGCAAAACGTGGCTGTAGGTGGCATTTTTATTGCAAAGTTGAAGTATTCTTCGAATTGCTGGCTCCAAGGAAGTCGAATCATCATGGAAGAACATGACTAAGGGTTTGAATGAATGGCAAGTGACATTTTGACTAGGTAAACATAGTAATCTGTCAATATACATGCCCAGAACTGGGGAAACTGTCTCTAACTCGGCTTATAAATAGTTCACAGTCCTTCATTCGAAAACATTCTTTTGCTTTCTGATTTGTAGCATTTTGAGAGAACTTATACACTGCAATTTGAGAGTTTAGCCTGTGGTTATAGTTAATATTCTGTGCAAAGAATTTCAATTTGGGATTAGAGTACTTTCAGCTGTTCTTCTTAGACTATTGTAAAATTCAATAGCAATCTTTCTGTGGAGGATTTCTGGCTGAGGAAATTGGTTGCTGTGATCAACAATATAAGCCTGCTAATAAAGAAACATTGGAAAGAGCTTATACAGGCATGTCTTTCTTATTTTAAGATTATAGTTTAAACTGTTCTCTTTTACTGTCTTTGGAATTGCTGATTACTGTAAGGAGAAATAATTAAATTATTCCTAGGATTCATATATTGGTTGATAATCTATTATTGCATGATGATTTAAGGGACTTCATTTTATGCAAGGGTAAAGGTTAGGGAATGACAATGTAGCTTAAGGAGATAGCTTGATGCATTTCATTATATTCAATTTGGTTAAAGAAGTTTAAATAGGAATTGGGGTATTGAATAGAAGAGATTTAATTTGGTTAAGAAGGTTTTAGTAGGAAATTGGGGTTTTGAAAAGAAAAGATTCAATTTGATAATATGCATTAGTAGGAAATTATATGCATTGTACTACAAGACTGTCTCTTGTGTGTGATGATTGATTGGTAGTATTAAACAGTTATGCAATTGTTTGGAGTATCAAACTTGTATGATCTCCGTATATGGAGAGTATGTAGACGTACTTATTATCTACTAGGATCGAAATGATGGCAGAATCAAGTGAAGTCTTTTAGCTTAAGTTATTAGGATAACAAAGACGAGTTAAGTACTCCTAGGATAAAGAATTCCTAGTTAGAAGGATTGATACAAGACACTTGAATACTGTTTTCATTTCTAGTAGGTTCGTATGATTGTAGGATGTCTGGGATGACAGATTCACCCATTGAAGGACAAACCTATGCGTAAAGTAAGGAAGCCTTAAGTCAAATCGGCCCTGAGTAGTGTTTATGATAGATGACCTTCATTCGAAGTACTGAATGAGAATACTTTGGCCAAAGTAGTGAAAGGTACGACATCCACCTAGATGTGAGATAGTTGAGACTACACTGTCAGTTCATTGTGATCCGAGTACTAGATCGAGATTGTGAAATAGCAAGGTTCTAGTTGAGTAGGACATAGCACTATGCTCAGTTGGTAATCGTTAAAGGATACCCTACCAATCTCTTCTTCGAAGGGAGGGCCGTTCATTGCAAAATGATCGTGCGGGTATCCATATGCTAGAAGTAGAAGAACAAGAGATACTGACGATCACCAGAGCACAAGCAAAAAAAGCCACTTACCCAGATCTATGTACGGAGAAACAAAGGATGAAGGAAGCAAAAACCGAAGTGGAACTGGCGATGGCGAAGGAAAACAAAGTACCTCTGGAGAAGCCAAGAACCTCTCGACGGTCGGAGGCGGAAACCAACATCATACGGCAGGTACTGCAGACCACCATACCGATCAAAGTAACTGACCTTCTCCAGACTATGCCGCAGTTGGGACTGGCGATCACAAACGTCGTCAAGGATGGCAACCAACCGCGATTGGAGGAACGAAGGAAAGAATTGATACCAGAACCGCCACCGTACGGTGAACAAATAATCGACTCGGTATTGCTCACAGCAAACATCGAGAAGATGCCAGCGGTCGTGCATATGGAAATCAGAGGGAATATCTTGACAAATACTATCGTCGATGGAGGATCGGGAGTCAACGTACTACCCGAAGACACATGGAAGAGTCTCGGGAAGCCTACACTCTGGCCACCGACATTCCAACTAGTTGGCGCTGATCAACATGGTATCAAGCCGTTGGGAACGTTGATGGCACAGAAGGTGACGATCGGGACACAACAGTTTTTGCTAAATTTTGTCGTCATCCCATTACAGAGGAAAGCATACAATGCACTACTTGGGAGAGGATGGCTGATAGCCGCGAAGGCAAATCATAATTGGAAGAGGAACACACTCTCGATCGAGAACAACGGGTGAAAGTACGTCATTGACTTGAAGAACCAGGCCGTGAGCGAAGAATTGGCTTCCTCTGGATCTGAATCGGATGGAGGTGAGTCGGATGTGGACGAAGGAAGGAAAGCTATGGAACCGAACACTGAAGGCGTACTTGAACTCAAGAGTCGTTCAGAGGACGAGACAAGCTCACTGAATGGCTTATTTCATTGGCAGATGGAAGACTATGAAGTGTTCCACCGAGAGTGTAACATGCTACAAATCGGGGAAATCAAGGAAGAAGAGAAACAAGGAAGGCCCAGCCAAACATTTCCGGCCGAGAATGGAGAGTACAAAGAAAGAGTATCAAAACTGGACGATACACCAGTCCACAAATCCGAACAGGTACGAGATGAAAAAATTGTGTTGGAGTTAAAAAATGAAAAGTATGAAAAAATTAAAAAATTAGAAAAAAAGAAAAGAGAAGAGAGGAGATGAGAGAGAAAATAAACAAAAATTGAAAAAATTAAAGATAGAAGAGAAAAAAGCTAAAAGTCATCAAAAAATGGAGAGTAGGAGAATAAATGACGAAAAACAGGACAAATGGAGGAGAGAGGAGAGAGAAGATGAGAATAATAAGGAGAGGGAATTAAAAGAGATTGAAAAAAGAGAAAAGATACAAAAAGGCGAAAATAAAAGAATTAAAAAGACAGATGTAGTATATGGAGTTCGAAAAAATAAAAGAAATAGAGTAATGGAAAAAGCGAAGCCGACCAATGGAAGAGGGATTAAAATAAAAATTATGAGAAGATGGAGACTTAAAGTGGGAACCACTAAAGCACGGAAGAGTGTACGAGATAAGAAGAATGCTAACTCTATAAAAGGAGAGTCGTCATTTCCAGTACTCAACACTCGCCATAGAGACAGAACCCATCGACAGGAAAAGATAGCAAGGGTCGTACGACTTCAAAGGAAAAAAGTTGTTGAGGGAAGCAAACCTCGAAGAAGCATTAAAAGAAAAGGCATTAGAGTGCAATTCGTACGACATCAAGTCAATTCAGACTGCTCTCAAACCGTACGGCGTCATTTCCAACCCTTGCAAATCGTACTGCGTCATTCTCCACATCTGCAAGTCGTACGACATTACTTTGGGTCTCTTGAAATCGTACGGTGTCATTTGCAACACCTCCAAGTCATACGCCAAGGGTTGATTATCTCATTCACTGGGCACAACTTGTTTCCTCTAGTCGTACGGCGCCCTTGGTCTCTAGAGGTCGTATGGCAATTACAAGTTGGAATTAGTGCCAAGTTCTACATCGTACGGAAATCACAAGTTGGAATTATTCAAAGGACACAGTATTCAGCGAGCATAGCGAATTCACAAGCTCTTCATATTTTTGACATCGTACGGGATTATTCTCAGGGTTGGGGCATCGTACGGAACTCACAAGGTTTTGTCATCGTACGGCCTTGTCAAAAGCCAGGCTATTCTCAAGTCGTACGGCATCATCCAGACTATTTGCAAGTCGTACGGCATCTAGGAGAGATCTACATCGTACAATATTTAGCATCTTCTCAATTCGTACGGAGTCATGAGGTGGTCAAGAAGGTCGTACGACATCCTTACATCGTACGACATTTAAAAGAGATCTTAATTGTACGGCATTTACAGGGGAACTTCATCGTACGGCATTCACAGAGTTTGCATATTGTAAGAACTTCACTAGTTATCCAAGTCGTACGGCATTGCAATTTAAGGGTCGTACGGATTTTTATCTTGGTTAAGGAACACTCAGCAATTTTTCACATCGTACGGCGTATTGAGAATTCATTGGTCGTACGGCATCTCCAAGATCAGGCCGTACGGCGGTTTTTGATCCCTCAAGGCGTACGGACTAAACATGAGGGAGAAGCCGTACGTAGCAAGCAGCAAGAAGTCATACCATTCATTGATCGAGAGAAAGTAAAGAAAAACAATGCAAAACCGGTATTTTTCAGCTTCATCAGCACTATTCGGAACCTTTGGAAAAGCCAAATGAGGTGCACGATGCAGTTTCGAGTGGTTTCAGAAGTATTAAATTGGTCTTGGCACTGTCCCCGGACCCCGCGAGGGGCACTGCCCCTCGACCCCGCTGGGGGCACTGCCCCCAGACCCCCGCAAGGGGCGCTGCCCCTTGACCCCGCTGGGGGCGCTGCCCCTTGACCCCGCTGGGGGCGTTGCCCCCAAACCCCCATCAGATTTATTGGAATTGCCACTTTGCAGTACAACCAACCATCATAGTACAGTTACAAGAGCAGTTGGCAGCCGAGCAAACAAGAGTGGCAGCTCTTGAGGAGAAGTTGGCAGAGAGGGATAGAGTATTGGGTTAGTTGATAGAGAATGATACTCAGGTGGCCGATGCGCAACAACTTTCAGCACTGAGGGAGAATCAATTACAAGAAAAGGATGAGAGTTGGCATTTTTTGTTTTCAGTCGTCTGGAAGACGACTTCTTTTTAGGGGGGGATGATGTTAGTCGTATATCTTTACTTTGTTGTCGGCCGTAGTCGGCCTTGGTCGTAGTCGGCCAATTGTTAATAAAACTATAGATTAGTAAAGAATAATAATGTCATGTACTTTCGGGAAAGCATGTTCAGATTAATGTTAATGTTAATGTTGTTATGAAGCGTCGTGTCGGTTGGTTATCTAACCACCGCCGAGCGTTTATGTAGTCGGATTGGGATAGTCGGGAGATAGTTTTTGGGGTGCCGATGTTTATTGTCAATCACTGCTGATACTCTTTTGTACATGATATTTCTAAGAATGAATAAAGTTTTTGGTGTTCAAATATGATATCTTTCAGTTTACTGTTTATCCTATGTTCTGCACATTACCAGTTTGCCAGTAGTACGTAAGAATAGAATCCCATTCCGTAGGCAAACAAATACTTTTTTTGTAGATAGCAGCTTACACATACATACGTATAGGTTTATATATATATATATATATATATATATATGCGTTGTTGAAGACATTAAATATTCCAGAAAATGTCGAATAAACCACATACAATCTATTGAAGGCAGATGAAGGTTTTTGATTCAATATTCATTTATATTCTTGATGGGTGTCCCCTATGGGAGGCGCTGCTTGTGGGGGCAGCAGCCCCCTCCACAGGCAGCTACCTCCACAATGCCGCCTCCTCATAGGGAGGCTCTGCTGGGTATTAAGCCCACAAAAATTTAAATACAAAACAATTTCTTTAACAGAAAAACATACGGCCATTCCACAGTTTCGAATACTCTCAATTAAATATTCTAAAATTCATATATATATATATAACACAGATTATTAAGTATGTTATATATATATATATATATATATATATATTCCCATTTACAATACTGATAAACAACTTTTCCCCAAATAAATTTGTACTTTTGTAAAAGATTCTATTTGCAGCAAGAAAATAATATGATTTACTCACACACACAGGTATATATATATACATGAATAAGTCATAGATTTATAGTCTTGGTTCAAAATTCCAAACATAACTCTCTAAAAACAAGATTGCAAACAATTGGGGATTCAATAGAGGAATTTCTCTTTTCCACAATACAGAAATTTGCTCACACAATTGAACTCAAAATACAAAGGAGAGAATTTAAAACTTGGAAATCCCTCTCAGGCTGAAGATCCTCTTCTTGCTTCCTCTTTTCTGATTTGGTTCTTCTGGAAATTGCTTCCTAGAAGGCTTTTCTTCTCTTCCTCTTGTTTTTCCTGTATTCTCCCTCTTCTTGCCACCATTTAATTTTCTATGCCTCTAAAAGCTCTACCCGACACCGATTATTTTTCAGTTATTGTTCTTGTAGAGAAAGATTAAGTTCAAGAAAACCATATTGTTTTTGTTAATGATTTCCTTCTTTTAAAGATTCTCCTAAATCTCCATAGTCTAATCTTGAAATTAAATTAATATTTCTTTTTCATGCATAATATTTACCTTTGGTAAATAATAATGGAGAAATTCTATTTTAGTTGCAACTATCCAAACAAAGAAATATTTACCCTTAAAAAGCAATAAATATCATTTAATTGCGAAAATAAATAATATTAAAGAAATATCATTCAATGGAGAATAAAAGGAATTATTCTAAATAACCAAGCATTATCATTTATTTGGAATAAATTAAATCTATAATCAAATTATAATTAACTCCTTTTTGTTTCATTTTACTTTTATTTCATTGCTATTTAATTTAATTGACGATTTTATAATACGGACAATAAAACAGTCATCTAAGCTAAATGCTAAATGCATCTACATGACACTAAGTGCTCGTGTGTGTGCGAGAGTACCGATCCTGCTTTACCCTGCCAAGAAGCTAACCTCCTTTGCCTTAATGACACCCTTGGTCTTCAACAACTTGCAGCTCAAGTACACTCAGGCACCCATTAATAGATTAGTATCCAGGTAAAATCCAAATCAAAGCAATATAATGCATTAATCCAAATAACACTATTCTATTTTGCTTCAATTTCAAAGTAAACCATATTCCATACATTTCAACTTTTCAAAATTAAAACAAACATTTTCATATTTCATCTCACAAAACACCATATTATTTATTGTTTGCTCTATCACACACATTTAGTCATATATCAAATCCACATAAAGCCAAAAGCAAGCAGCATCATAGTTTGAGACGTGACATTTGATATGTTTGACATCTTCTTTATATCCCTTCCATGAAAATCCTTCTCTGATTGCTTGTAGGTTTTGTAATATCCCAAATGCCTTGTAGAGGTGTATCATTGAAAGCTATCAAAATCTTTTCCTTCATTTTGCATTTTGGACAAAGAAAAATTCTGTTCTTATAGAGAATAAAAACATCCATCATTGTACGCTTGTCATCCTTCACCTCACCATGAATGAGATTAGTAGAAAAAGTATTTTTAGCATATTCTTCCATAATAGCAACCTTCTAATCATCAATACTAATAAAAACAGATCACAAAGTGGGATTCTTGTAAATTGCATCAGCCGCTACATTCTTTTTACCTTTCATATAATCTATGTCAAAATCATAGGCTTGGATTTTTCTTACCCGCTTTTGCTTCCTATCATTGAAATCTTGTTGACTTATGTAATGTCCCCAATTTAGCCCTACGCTCTTCATTTGGATTTAGCCTATTTCTGGAAACTCATAGGCTAAGCAAAAGCTCGAATCAGGGTTTCCAAACTTCTTGGAGGATGTTTTCGTCTTTTTGCGGAGTCTTCTTTTGGAATTTTTGAACTTGGATTGCGGATTCCTTCTGGGTTTTCTGAGAGCTTCGCATTGGTGGTTTCAATTCGACATTCTGAGCAATTACATGAATTTACTATTTTTAGTAAATTCTATTTTTAACAGTTGACTTGTTGACTCCTAATCAGTTGGCTCCACTTTGGCAGTCAGTTCAGACGGTATGGTTGAATTTGGCTTCTGATGCGTTTCCATGGTGATATAAGATATTTTATATTATAATGTTATAATTTAACATTATAATTCTTTGTTCTAGCATCATGAATTAATATTGTTTTAAAAGGGGGACATTGAAGGGTATTTTCACATGGAGGAAATATTTTAATATTTCTAAAAGCCAAATATTGCTCAAGAGGAAAAGGGACGCCAACTTTTGGAGAAATGATAATTTTAAATTAAAGAAAAATTGCCTTCATGAAAAAGGACGCCATTTTGAAGGAAGAATGGGTCAAGTCAAAAACCCTAAAAACATCTTGAAGTTAGGGCGCACCTTCTGGAAGCTTCTGGAGGGTCCTCTCAAAATTATAAAAGGGAGCTTTGGGTCCTCATTTTGGCATCTGATGAATTTGCAAAGTTATGCTGCCGGATTGGCTTTGGGATTGCTTCGAGGAATGAATGCCTCCTAGCCTTGGCTCGACTTCTTGCTTGAAAGACAGCAACTAGTTGAGAGGTTTAGTTGTAGTTGGTTTCCTTTCATTGTAGTTGGTTCTTCTCACATTCCGTAGTTGAGTTATTGTATTTTCTGTCAATTTTAGAGTTGCTGGTTTGTATGGCTGTAGGTTGTTTTTACTCACAACTCAAGAAACAGAAATAATATTGTTCTGGGTACTGTTCCAATCTATTTTCCTATGTAGGGCGACCATATGTGCAAGTTTCCAGAATTTTATTTGAAGTCTATGAATTATCTAAAGTAAATCGCCCTTGCTTGCAGGCAATTTCACTTCGTAAGTGCTTTGGAAGTCGTGCAAAATAAATAGGGGTCTTTGTGAGAAGTTTTTGTGATCCATCTTCATTGTCATCATCATTAGAATGTTTTGCAACTGATTTCAAGTTAAATGAGTGAGTATTGAGAGAGGTATGAGCATTTAAGTGAGTTCTGGAGTTGCTGATTTCACCATTTTAACTGCAGATCTGTCATATCAGACTTAGTAAAATTATTAATAGGGCTGGGATTGTTTATCTTAGTCATATTAATCATTCTGGAGTAGCTCTACATTTCAGCAGTTTGATTATCACTATAATCCATCGTGCTTGCAGGAGATATATTATATTGTAAGGCTGTTAGTAGTACTAACCAGCCAATATTCACATTTGTAAGCTCTTTATTATATTTCCCACATTTCGTGGAAGAGACTGATCCTTGCTCAGTCTATTGTATTTACTTTTAGTTGCTCCGTCATATGATAGCGCCTATTCATCTTGGATAGGAGTGCACATACTTGGCGTTGAGCTCCATTTCCAGTATTGTATTTCATGTAATTGCTCCGCCATATGGTCGCCTCATTTCCATTCTGGAATTGGGTAGCACATACTTGGTGTTGAGTTTGCTTTCAGTATATTAGATGGTAGGGATCCTTTGACCACATGCTCGTCGTTCGCCGGCGCATTCTTGGTTAGAGTTTTTGTATAAGCATTTCAATTAAGACCCTCTGACCATATGCTCGCCATCACTTGGCGCCATTCTTGGTTAAAGTTACTTCCAGTTGCAGTTCTGATTAATGTACTGACGATCCTCTTGCCATATGACAGCCTCTCTCTTGTTGAGATTGAGTGCGCATTCTTGGCAAAGAGTTATATTGTAACTGCTGGTTTGATTTATCTAACCCTAACGGGTGTGTTGCATTTCTGATTGTAATTTGAAAATTGAAAAAATTTGGCTCGAAATATTTTAACTTAGGGAGAACTTCAAACTGTTATCATTTGTCTTGACTACAAATCTCTCACAAACAAGGTATTTCCTAAACTTTTCCAAGGCATGTATGATAGCCAACATTTTTATCATAAATGGAGAATCTTTTTTTTGGTTCGCTCAAATTTCTACTTTCAAAAGTTGTGGGGTGCCCCTTTTGTGTCAACATAGCTCCAATCCCTTCTCTTGATGCATCACATTCAACAACAAAAGGAAGAGAGAAATTTGGTACAACAAGAACAAGACATGAACTTAATTACCTTTTTTGAGTTTATCAAAAGCTTCTTGTGTTGAATTTATCCAAGCAAAAGCTCTTTTCTTTATCATATTTGTTAAGGGTGCTATAAGTCGTGAAAATCCCTTAACAAATCTTCCATAATAACCATAGAGTCGAAAGAATCCTCTCAATTGACTCAATGTGGTTGGAAGCCAATCCAAGATGGCTTGGATCTTGTACTCCTTGTGCACTAATGTATGACCCATTTAATATAAAATTTCTCATCCTAAATTCGAACTTAGACTCCTTTGTAAAGAAAACCTGCTTCTCCAATACCCCTAGAACTGTATCCAAATGATTCAAATGATCCTCCCAAGTTTTACTATAAATCATGATATCATCAAAGAAGACCAACACAATTTTTCTTAGTTCTTATTAAAAACTTGGTTCATACAAGACCAAATATATAGTTTTCCCCCTTATTTTTAATGGAGAGTGAATTCTTTATCCTGTTGTGGTCAACTTTGATTGCTATCAACCATCCTTGACCCGACATTGCATTGTTTGTTTTCTTATGTAAAGACATGACCACAAAATTTAATAAAAAATGTTTTAGTTCCATTAAGTACCTTTTGAACCATTAGAACTCCAAGCATATTGATTCTTTGTTGGTCTACACCTACCAGTTGAAAAGTTGGTGGCTAAATAGTTTTCTTACCTATACTTTGCCAAGTTTCTTTCAAAAGTATATTTATGCCAGACCTACCATAGATAATTGTGTTACTGATATTCCTTCCAAGGATCTCTATGTGCACTATCATCGGTTTCTTTGACAATTTAATTCTCAATAACATGGGATCAATTACTTAGTTTCTTGAAAATTGAGGTTCAGTTATGAGGTCTTCATTATTGCTAGATTCAAATGGGCGGTGGCATGCATTTCTAAGTTTGTGATACTTTGTATCATATCCACTACTTTAATCGGTATTGTAGTTTGAACTACTTTCCTTGCAATACTTTTATCAGATTGCAATTGATTTATTATGATGTTGGCATTTGCATTTGAGTGACTATACTCATTAGTCATAGCTTCTCTTTCTTAGCTCTTGCTTCACGAAGTCTTGGCTTTTCAATACGTGGATCTGGCTTGGGCTTAAGCAATGGCCAATACTTCATAATGTCTCTCTACATTAATTATATTGATGCCTTTTGTTTTGAACAATCAACATCATCATGATATCTAGGTTCGCACCATTTACAAAGTAGTCCCATTTCATTCTAGATTATGTGGTATTTCCTTGCAAACTATCCCCATTCACTTTATTGTCAACATTATATAGTTGGATGACCTTTGGAGTCATATTGCATTTGACCCCATCCTCCCCTTCCTCGATTTCGATAGCCACTTGGAGATGCATTCTTGTCATTTTTCCACTTTAGAGGAGTGCTTTGTGGAGTGGACTACTCTCCTTGTGTACTTTTCAAAAAATGGGGAAAATCTTTAATTGAGTGACTTGCAACTTCGCATCAATACACCAAAGATATTTTTAGGACAATTAGTTTTGGTGTGACCTTATAGTTTACAATCAGTACACCAAAGATCTTTACCTACTTCTTTTGTCTCCTTTAGTTTTTTCATCATTCTATGCATGTCTCTTCAAAGAGCCTATAGTGATCCAAATTCATTGCAACTTGAATCAAAATCTTCTTCACTATAATGTCCCCAATTTAGCCCAATTCTCTTTAGTTGGATTTTGCCTATTCTCGGAAATCCATAGGCTAAGCAGAGCAGAAATTAGGGTTTATACTTTCAGATGCATTTTCGAAGGTTTGCATGTATGAGTTTCTGACGCATGTCTAGTGTAGCTTTCTGGATTTTTGGAGAGCTTTAGGATGAGGTAACATGCATGTTAAGACAATGACATGCAGTTTTCATGGATACCTTGCATGCAAGAAAGGTTTTTGGGTTTTTTTGGGTTTTCAGAGACCTTCGAGGTGGTATGCCATGCATTTGAATCTGACAACCTTTCCGGGAACTTACTATTTATAGTAAGTCATGATGGATGCCTAGTCTGTGCTTTGAAGATATTTGGAAACACTTACTATTTATAGTAAGTCATGATACTGCTTAGTTGGCGTACAAATGAGGTTTTGTAAACTTACTATTTATAGCAGTGTGCTATTTTTGGTAAGTATATTTATAGCAGTATCACTCTAGCAGCAACTCAATCATTTGCAGTTTAGTGTGGCTGATTAGTTTGGCTTTCTGTTGAGTTTGAAGTGAACTTACTATTTTTGGCATCTGCTATTTTTAGTAAGTCTATTTGTGGCAGTGGCATCATCATCAGCTTGGTTCAACTCGACTAATGTCAATTTTCTATTTTTAGCAGTTTATCAATGCAGTTTGGGCTTGCCATTGGCTACCTCCTTGGACTGAGTTTCATACTTGTTCAATTTCTTGTCTTGAAGTTGTACCCCATGCCTAGGCTTGATAACTTCAAGTTGTTTTAAAGAAGGGGACATAAAGGGGTCGACTATATGTGCATTTAATGTTTGTTTTAAATGTTTATTGTTGCAACTTCAGAATGGACGCCTAAAGGGAGAAGATTAATATTTTATTAATTCAAAATAATGTTCATGTTTGAGAGGTGGCGTCCCTTGGAGGAATTTGAGAGGTGGCTTCCTAGGTGGAGATATGAGACTGTACTTCACACAAAGGTGCAGATAGAGCTTCAATTATGATGTTTTCAAACAGGTTGCTGATGTATAGCCTGTTTTTGAGTTGCTAGTTTGACATGGATGAAGCGAATTTTTGTTCATAGCTTCGTCATCGAATTTTATTTCATTCTGGGTATTCGCTCATGCTGTTTCTTTGTGAAGGGCAACCCTTTGGGAGAGTTTTTAGATTTTTCATTAAGTTTCTGATTTTTGGGAGAAGGTCAACCCTTCTTGGAGGCCGTACCATTCTTCCTAGCTGCATTGGGATTTGTGCCATTTTGTGGTTGTTGTTTCTGGTTCAAATTCTTCTTGGAGGTTGAACGCCTAGCTCCTAGCTGTCATTTGGCTATGGTTTGGGAGCATTCTGAGGTGTTTCGGAGAAGTTACGTCCATTTTAGTGAGTTTTGATGTTGCTGGTTTGATTTTTGTGATTTCCTGTTTCTAATCAGACTTATTTAATTCTGGTTTTCTGAGCTTATGAGGCTAAAATCTGATTGTTTACATTGTAAAAAGTTAAGGATAGTATCCTTAATTTGTTGATTATATTTGGCCTTCATTCTAATAAGTTTTGCAGCTGATTTCATTCATTCTAAAGCTAGTTAGTAGTACTAACGGTTGTTATTTATTATTGCTGCAATTTATGTTTGTATACACTCCCACAATTAAGTGGTTGAGTTTAAATCATTATCTTTCATTGATTGTTAGTTCCCCCCCACGAAAATAAGTGGTTGTGAGGACTGTATTCCCCCCACTATATAAGTGGAAGAGTGGATTTCATGGCTGGCTTGCCACCTTTAAGTTTGTAATCATCTCACCCACTGAATAAGTGGAGTATTCCCACCGCCTTGTGGATGCCTGGTGTTAGCAAATGAATGTACTTTCAGTTCAGTTTTGTTGCTAACAATCTCCGAACCATATGCTATCACCTTGTCCACTTTGGGATCTGGGTGAACATTCTTGGTGAGGGTTATTTTACAAGTTGATTTTGATTTTGGAGCTAACACTAATCAGTGTTGGTGCTGGTTTGTTGTTTTACATTTGGAAAAAAAATTAAGGGGGAACATTATGAGCCTATTATCCTGCCATCTTGTGTGTTCAGCGCTTCAGTGACAAATGAGTGACAAAGAATTCCAGTGCTACACCAAAGGTAACAGAGTTCAGTTTCTAGATATTATGCCTATGAGCAGATTTGAGTTAAGTTTGAAGTTGACAGTTAGTCATGGCTTCTAATGAGGAGTTGAGTTTGGCAAGAACACTTTATGCAGCAAGGAAAAGGCTCAATGAAGAATGCAAGTCAAGGGAAGAAGAGGCAAGCGTTCTTTGTACGCTTGAACAGTGTCTGAATGGGGTGAATCAGTCGCCTACAAAAATGATTAAGAAGGCTTTAATACCAACAATGATTTCTATGAATCAACCTTATTGGTTGATGCACCCTAATGAAGAGGTTAATTTGTTGGTCACTTCTGGTCTCAGTGAAATGATGAGGACTTTGGCGCCAATGATGCCTTATGATTATAATACCATGAGGTAAGTGTTTCATTTGATTGTTGAGAGTTTTCAGGATCTTGATGAAACGGGTAGCAGTCTCTTTCCAAGAAGAGCTACCATATTAAAGACATTCTCTATGCTCAGAACAAGTTTTCTTTTAATAGATTTGGATATGCAAGACCAGATATAACAATTGTTCCATTATCTCTTCAATTCAACTTGGAGTGAGTAGGAGGAGGATGTATTTGTTGCTGTCCGCAGTATCCTTGTTCTAATAATTAGTGAAATTGAAGTCATTCATCAAAATGTTCAATCTTTTCTTTTGGAGGTATATGAGCAAGAAGAGCAGATTTCTCCTACTGCTGAAAAATTGATCAAAGACTTGTTTCATCAATGTGAAGACAAATTGAAGGCCCTTGTGATGAATACCATACAAAATAATGTGGAGAACTCGAATATTGGAGAAAGGAGTGAGGTTTGGAAACCCATTGATTCTGTAGAAGAATCTCAGGAGACACCTTCGGATATGCATTTGTCCATGCATTCAACAACAGAGTGCAAAGAAACAATACATACTTTGGAGACTCAAAGGGTGGTCATGCATTCTACAGAAGAAGGTAATAAAACCACAACAGTCCTTGAGACACAAGAAGAATCCATGTGTCCAACTGAAGATCGTAGTGAGACTGTTTTTTCTACAAAAATTTGAAATGAAATGCCAAGAGCTGAACCACTTGAGTTTGAAAGTATGTCTTCAGTTGATGACATCCTATCAGCTGATGATTTTCTTCTACACCTTCGAAAATCAGGAGGATTCTGGATAGAGCCGCAGAAAAGACTGAGGAGTTTGAGGTGGGAGACTTCACTTCCACTAATGCTGATTCATACATAGAGAATAACATGGAAGAAGTTGATTCTAGTGATCATAAAACAAAGTTCTCTTTGCTTGAAGCCAAGCTGAGGAGGAAAGCTAATGAATTGGGAGATACCAAAGATGAGATGATGAAAAGTGTACATCAGATGCGAGATAATTTGAGAAGTACAGCTGAAAGAATTTTTTACATCTTTGTACATCAAAACAGCACTACATCATCTCAACTTGATCATGAAAAGTGCAGTCCAAGTTCATTAATTGTTGAAAAATAAATTCAAATTTTATCTAAACTTGATGATATTCATCGCCAAATTGAAGATTCAATCAATGACGTTCCCAAAGGTCAGGTCTCAAAGGTGGGCTGAGGGAATTATCTGATTCCTTGTTTGTTGGGGCCTTTAATTCCATACGTAACATCACCATGAGGTCATGTCACGTATAGATTTCATCTATCCATTGACTAACGGTACCATCTGACCTTCCTTCCAGCCTTCTATCCAAATGTTGGGTGGTGTGGGCCGGAGCCCCGATAGGGGTGAAGGGCCTCTCGCCAACTAGTTATTAGAAAAAAGAGCTTGGTTGTTCCAGCCTTTAAGTAAGAAAGAATATTTGTTGGTTGGGTAGGTGACCAATACGCCGGAGGGTCAGGAACCCCCCCACCAGCTGGGGGTTCCTTACCCGAGGGCCCCCACCAATAGGCCAGGGCCGGCCAAGTTCCCCAACCACCCACTTTCCACCTTTCACCTTGGCTCGGAGGGGAGGATCGGGAGCCCGACCCGGAGGCGCACTCTAGGCCGAAAAGAAAGAATGGTCTTCCGGTGGGGTGTCGTTAGGCCTACTTTCCCTAAGAATCCCAATCCTAACTTATACCTTTCCGAATGGCCAGTTGGGTTGAGTAAGGGAGAGAGAGAATGGCCGGTTTCCCGAATGAGGGGTCTGGACGGCACATAGACATTCTCCTCCCCCTACATATATGTTGCATTTTTGTGGCCGATATAAAGTCAATTAAAAATGCCTTGCAAGAATTCAAGTTCAGTCTTGTGTACATCATTCGTGACAAAGATAGAGTTGCCAAAATTGCTGACAAGGCATTGGAGTGGAATGAGCAAACTAAAGCCAAATTACTAGAAGTTCATGAGGCTTTATTAGAAGTAGAGAATCGAATATCTATTGTACAATTTACATGGGAGCAAGAAAACAAAGGAAGAGCTAAAGAGATCCAGAAAATTCTTGATGAGCTTCATCTCATACAAGAAATTTTTGATTTGGAATGTTGTCTTGAAAGATGGGAGCATTCAAATTCTCATCAACAAGATTTTTAGGGTTTTGATAATCCTTTGCATGAAGATGGTGTTAGTGGGATATATGAGAATCCTCTCTTTGAAAATGATGGGGATAGTTCTTCAGAAACTATTGAAGGAAGAAGGTACTTTGGCATTGAAGAATTGATACATGAAGATGAGCCCACTCTTGATTCTAGTTCATCCTATTTGCAAGAAATGGGGAATCCGGTGACTAGAAGGGATGAGGAAATTCTTTTTGATCATCAACAAAGAATTGTTTGGCATTCTGATGAATAATTTATCCAATTTTTGATGAGATTGTTGGTTAGATTTATGTCAAATTTCATGTTTGCACCAACTTCTTTAAGAATAATTGATTTCAGAATTGAGATTGATGAAGGATTTATTGAATCTCTCCAGCAGTTCATAACTCTTGGTTTTGAATTCAGATTTGTTGAATACTTCTTGGTGAATCAAAGGGTCCAGTTGAGAGCGATTCTCTATTTCAAAAATGGTTCTTAATGTTGATGATTTGGGACCCTGGCATTATTCAACAAATAGAGAAAAATGAAAAACGTAAAAGGATAGAATCAACACATGGTGCTATGTCCATTCACCAAAGTGTCGGAGATTGCTCTTTAATCAACAATTGGAAGGTAATTTCTGATTATAAAACAAAGGTTTGGAAGGCTATTGTGATCAGAAATTATTTAATTGTGGAAATGGGGTGTTTGATTAAGGTGTCACTAGTTTTATTCATGAGCAAATATGCTCATTTGGTTGGAAACTTTACATATTGCAGCTGCTGTTTATTTTGTGGGATGCTGATTTTTCATAAATCAGATCTCAAAATGACTAAATCAGACCTATTAGTTGATTGGTGTATTCATTTTCAGACCTTCCAGACTACTATTAGGACTGATTTTGAGCCTCAAATGGGAAAGGGAATGATTCAATGCAGCCAAAATTCATGTATGGGATGTTCTTTGATGTTAATCAATGGCCTTTTCTGCATTTCCTCCTCTATCAATGTTTGGGGCAGCGAGCTTTCAACTGTTGTGGTTCAACAGTTTGAGACTCTTGAAGTGAAAATTGTGAAAAAAATTTGGAGTCTTCTCAGTTATATTAGTTGGATTCAGAGAAGATATTATACATCTTCGTGGAGTTTTGAGGATGTGATGGAGGATCTGTTGCAAGGAGTTGCTCTTCTCTTTGCAAGAAGTGTTGAAAGAGTCATTTATGTTGTTGTGACTCTATTTGATGCCATGAGGAGTTATGATGAGGAGCATGTTTTTGAGTTTAGAAGACTATCTTTCCTTTTGCCCAAGAATGTGTTAGTTTTTGGTACTTCAGATTTTCACTCCTTGGAGTTTTCAAGTCATGGGATGTTGTAGGATTATGGTCTCAGATCCTTCAGGACCATCAGTTTAAGCCCCGTGTTTGGAAGGAGTACAATGCAGTTTTGGGATATTGCTCATGTTTATGTGATCAATGTGGTGTAGCGTCAGCATGGTGGGTCTATACAGAGATGGATTTGGGACCCTAGGATCTTACTTGGCATAGTAAGGATCAAATTGATTTCTTGGAGCGTGGTGGCATTGCTTGAGGACAAGCAATTTTGGGAAGGGCGGACTGTAATGTCCCCAATTTAGCCCAACGCTCTTCAGTTGGATTTAGCCTATTCCCAGAAATCCGTAGGCTAAGTAGAAGCAGAAATTAGGGTTTCCACTTTCAAATACATTTTCAAAGGTTTGCATGTATGAGTTTCTGACGCATGTCTAGTGGAGCTTTCTGGGTTTTTGGAGAGCTTCAAGATGAGGTAACATGCATGTTAAGATAATGACATGCAATTTTGACGAATTCCTTGCATGCAAGAAAGGTTTTTGGGTTTTTCTGGTTTTTCAGAGACCTCCATGGTGGTATGACATGCATCTAAATATGACAACCTTTCCAGACACTTACTATTTATAGTATGTCATGATGGATGCCTAGTTTGTGCTTTGAAGATATTTGGAAATACTTACTATTTATAGCAAGTCATGATACTGCTTAGTTGGCATACAGATGAGGTTTTGCAAACTTACTATTTATAGCAATGTGCTATTTTTGGTAAGTATATTTATAGCAGTATCACTCTAGCAGCAGCTCAATCAGTTGCAGTTCAGTGATTAGTTTGGCTTTCTGTTGAGTTTGAAGTGAACTTACTATTTTTGGCATCTACTATTTTTAGTAAGTCTATTTGTGGCAGTGGCATCATCGTCAGCTTGGTTCAGCTTGACTAATGTTTGTTTTCTATTTTTAGCAGTTTATCAGTGCAGTTTAGGCTTGCTCATTGGCTACCTCCTTGGACTGAGTTTCATACTTGTCAATTTCTTGTCTTGAAGTTGTACCCCACGCCTAGGCTTGATGATTTCAAGTTCTTTTAAAGAAGGGAATATAAAGGGGTCGACTATATGTGCATTTAATGTTTATTTTAAATGTTTATTATTGCATCTTGAGAATGGACGCCTAAAGTGAGAAGATTAATATTTTATTAATTCAAAATAATGTTCATGTTTGAGAGGTGGTGTCCCTTGGAGGAATTTGAAGAGTTTTCTTTGTGGGAGTTACAGTTGATTCATTTGCCCAACTGAGCTTATATATTGGTGCTTTGTGAAGAGCTGGTTATGTTATGATTTTGAAAGTAAAGTTATGCTGCTAGACTAAATCCAGAAGTTGGCTAAGGGGAAGCTTAGCAAATCAATCCATCCTTCGAGCCTGAAACTATGGCTTCCTAGGTGGAGATATGAGAGTGTACTTCACACAGAGGTGCAGATAGAGCTTCAATTCTGATGTTTTTGAACAGGTTGCTGATGTATAGTCTGTTTTTGAGTTGCTGGTTCGACATGGTTGAAGCGAATTTCTACTCATAGCTTTGTCATCGAATTTTATTTCATCCTGGGTATTCGCTCAAGTTGTTTCTCTGTGAAGGGCGACCTTTTGGGGGAGTTTTTATATTTTTTCATTAAGTTTCTAATTTTTGGGAGAAGGTCGACCCTTCCTAGAGGCCGTACCATTCTTCTTGGCTGCATTGGGATTTGTGCCATTCTGTGGTTGCTGTTTTTGGCTCGAATTCTTCTTGGAGGTTGGATTCCTAGCTCCTAGCTATTATTTGGTTGTGGTCTGGGAGCATTCCGAGCTGTTTCGGAGAAGTTACATCCATTTCAATGAGTTTTGACTTTGCTGATCTGATTTCTGTGATTTCCTGTTACTAATCAGACTTATTTAATTTTGGTTTTTTGAGTTTATGAAGCTAAAATCTGATTGTTTACATTATAAAAAGTTAAGGATAGTATCCTTAATTCATTGATTATATTTGGCCTTCATTCTAATAAGTTTTGCAGCTGATTTCATTCATTGTAAAGCTAGTTAGTAGTACTAATGGTTGTTATTTATTATTGCTGCAATTTATGTTTGTATACACTCCCACAATCAAGTGGTTGAGTTTAAATCATTATCTTTCATTGATTATTAGTTTCTAACCACGAAAATAAGTGGTAGTGAGGATTGTATTCCCCCCACTATATAAGTGGAAGAGTGGATTTCATGGCTGTCTTGCCGCCTTTAAGTTTGTAATCATCTCACCCATTGAATAAGTGGAGTATTCCCACCGCGTTGTGGATGTCTGTTGTTAGCAGATGAATGTACTTTTAGTTCAATTTTGTTGCTAACGATCCCCGAACCATATCCTAGCACCTCGCCCACTCTGGGATCTTTGTGAACATTCTTGGTGAGGGTCATTTTACAAGCTGATTTGGATTTTGGAGCTAACACTAATCAGTGTTGGTGCTGGTTTGTTGTGTTAAATTTGGAAAAAAAATTAAGGGGGAACATTATATTCACTTTTCTTCAAATCACTAGATGACTTTCTTTCACTCTATATGCCCATGGCTTGATTGCATGCATCCTTGTATGATGAGGGAGGAACTATCTCCATTTTCTTCATAAGTGAATGTTGGTGCCCAACCTATTGTGCCCAAATTGCTTGATTCCAAGCCCCCGACGTACATCTGACCTTATTTGTACCCAAAATATCTAACCAATGTAAGAAATTACTAAATGGGTATCATTTGTTCAAGTGTTGCTTCTCATATATATTGTTATGGCAGTTAATAGAGAAAACATGTATACAAAGATGTAATCATAGAAATTTAGGGCCAACCATTATGGAAGTTAAGTTTTCACAATCAAATGAAACATATATACAAGAATGTCATCACAAAATTTAGAGTTGAGACACAATAAGGTTTTTGACATCTGTGAAGGAGTACGTTTCATGCCCTTCCACTTCCTCGAGGGTGGAATCTACAAAAGATATGGTAAATGGGTCCTTAATAGTTACTATGTTGAGATTTTGAAGTCTACATAGATTCTAATTTGTTTGGACTTCTTCATCAAGATGACTATAGGTGGCACCTATTCACCAGTCTCCACCTTGAATATGATCTTTGCTTCTAAAATTTTATTTATTTCTCCTTGGACCTTAGCTGCATAATTTCAATTCATCTAATATTGTCGCTTTCTTACTGGTTGTGCCCCTAGTATGATGGGGATTTGGTGTACACAACTCTGGAGGTACTCCTTTAAGATCTTTATAGGTCCATGCAAAAACATCCTCGTATTCTATGAAAATTTTGAATGTTGTTTTTAGTATTGGATCCTAGTCATCACTAACCACAATTGTCTCTAAACACTTCCTTCTTCCCCCAAGTTTAATTTTTTGGTTAGGGGTTCTTTATACTTGATATCGTTATTTTTCTTAAAGTTGTATGCTAGTGGTTCATCCCCTTCTTTGTATTCTCCATACTCTGGTGGGAATGTATGGTTCATGGCTATTGAACTATCTCCTTGTCCCTCTTTCTTTTTTTCATATCCTCCATAATTACTATAATTTGGATCATATTACATTTTGGTTGAAATATCTCATAATCCTCCAATTTCCAATGAAATAGTCCATTCAGTGAACTTGTTTCATCTTCGGAACAATGTTGTGGGTGCAAGATCCCTTCTTTGTTAAGTTCCATGTGGCCTTTTTTGTTTTCTCCCTGGTTTTCCCTTGGTTCTGAATTTGAATCCAAGGAAGCTACTTCCTCACTAATGCCTTGATTTTTCAAATCAGTTATATTTTCTACCTTTGTTCTCAATGGATATTGTATTTTTCTTTCAGGTGTGGTTGTCTTTGGCTGCTATCGACCGTCCACAACCCAACAATGCATCATAGGCTCTTTTATGTAGAGAGATAACAAAAATAATTGAGTCCCAATTCATACCTTTTAGCCCATTAGGACTCTTAGGACTTTGATCCCTTGCTAGTCAACTCCTACCAGTTGAAAGGTTGGTGGCCAGATAGTGGGTTTTCTGAGACTCTTCCATGTGTGACTTTAGAAGTATGTTTACTCCCAAGCCTCCATCAAAGATTGTGTTCGTATGAAATATGCTAACCAATTTTTTCGATAGATTTTCACACACAATCAACACTTCGCCAATTGAATTAGCGTTAGCATCAAAAACTGAAATCCAAGCTTGAAAGAACTCGACGCCAAGAATGCACACTCAATCCCAAGGAAGGATAGGTGTTGTCATATGGCGGAGAAACTAAAAAACAGTACTTGAAATGAAACAAACTCAATGTCAAGAATGTGCACTCAAGATCCCACTGAGGGCGAGGTGCTAACATATGACGAAGTTATTAATTGAAAACTGAAACAAATAGGCAGATAACCAGCCATGAAGATACAACTATCTAATTCATCCGCTGCGGCGGGCATCCACTTGAGGGTGGGGATTCACCACTGGAAAGTGGGTACAATGAGAGCTACAATGTTCATTCTCCACACTGGCGGTAAACCATCAAGGGGTAATTTAATATGGAATTCAACAAGTAATTGCAGAAACTAAAATGGTTGGATTAGTACTACTAAATCTCAACCTTACAATCAATAACTCTGCAGATTACTAATTACAATGATAGAGAATGAAGCTAAGAAGAGGAGAACGAATTATAACAATGATTTAACACTCCAAAACTGAAGTAATAGGCCAAAATAGAAAACTATCACAATCTGATGTAAAAATCTGAGTTCTGGAATTTCTGATCAGCAAACTGTGAAATCAATAAAATGCTCATAACTTCATCAAATTACCTCCGTTTTGAATGAGATCGAATGCAATGGACAACTGGAAGGTAGGCGACCATGCTAGGATGAAGAAACAGCAACAAAGACCCTCTGTGAATTTAGCACAAATCCCAAGACACTTCAAAAAGGTACGACCCTCCTTGAAGGGGCAATTTTCCTTTAAAAATCAGACTTTCAACTAAAACATCTCAAACTTGGCATGATGAGTCGCCCAAGGTCAGCAATTCAAATGATGAAATACCCAGAATCATATTCAGACTGAAAATAAAGCTATGAATCAAAATCACCTTCAGCTGTAGATGAATCAGCAATACCAAAATTGATAAATCTCCAAAAATTCTCCAACAATCGAGCTCAATCTGCTAGTCTGGATGAGAAGCAGCAAAGACTAACTAGGTGTTATATTTCAAACACGAAATTGGTTAATGGCTAGGAGGTAGCATCCTCGAAGCAAAATATCGCTTGTCATTTTGATAGCATAACAGTATGATAAGCATAATGGATAGTGAAAGCTAGAGCAAAGCTTCCATTTTATAAAAGATCAGAAGACTCATCAAATCCCAAGAAGGTACGCCAATAGTCACCAATGACTTTTCAAATTTCCAAAAACCTTCTAACTTCTCAAAATGGCGTCCACTTTATCAAGGCACAAATAAACTTTATTTTTAAAAGAATATCTTCAAGAAAAGGCGTCCACTTTTCCCAAGGCATTAAAAGACTTAAAATATTTAATTTATCCTTCATGAGGATGTCTTCCTTCATGACCACCTTTTAAGAACAACTTAAAGTTATTTTTCCTAGGCCAAGGGGTCAACTGCAAATTATAACATTAATGCCTTTATTCACCAAAATAAAACCTTTAGAAGCCAGACTTGAATTGCATTAAATGCTCCAACTGAAAATGAAGACCTTGAAGACTGATAACTGCATACTGCCACAAATAGAATTTACTATAAATAGTAAACTCCTTGAAAAGCCATAGAACCTCTGAACTTGGAAACCCTAATTTTACCTCAAACGAGCCTACAAGCTTCTGGAATAGGCTGATGAATGTCAGAATAGATCACTGATGAGAAGGGGACATTACATCGTAGGAGTCCTCCCAAGGATTTCCATGTGCACAACAATAGGTCTTTTCATCATGTTTTCCATCAGTAACATGGGATCAATTACTTGCTCAATGTGTAGTGGTGGCTCCACTATTGTGTCTGTTGGGTGAAAATTATGTAATCAGCTTTTCGATAGATTACACAACTTGGACTTCAGCCACAGCTATGTGAGATGTAAATCTCTCCTCTCGGAAAGGGGAGGCGCCCTTCTTACTGTTAACAGAAGCGGTAGTAAAACAAACAAGTAATTACAAAATGTACACGAAACCTATGGAGTGGGGGGGGTGTGTTACATTCATCCTTCTCTCTTTTTTCAGAGAAGATGTTTACAATGCTTCACCGTTGGAAGTTCAGAATTCTTAATAACCTAAAACTAACAACTAGCAGTAATACCAATAGCTCTATCTCGTCAAAGCGAAGCGTAGAGATACCAGAAGTGATTAATAACAAACAAAATAAAGTAAAAAGGGAAAGCTCACGAAGGCACAAAGTCGTTCCGTAGCTTTATCAGTGTTGGATCTGTGCAGATGTACCGTTTGTTACGTTAGAAGCACAAAGTCTTCTTAGACGCAGCAATTCCTCGAACAGCATGAACGATTACAAGCACAAAGTCTTGTAGATCATCCAACAAAAGTATCAAATAGCACGAACGATTACAAGCACAAAGTCTTGTAGATCCTTCGACAAGAGTATCCAAGAGTATGAATAATTACAAGCACAAAGTCTTGTAGATTACTCAACCAGAACATGCAAGAGCATGAATGATTACAAGCACAAAGTCTTGTAGATCATTCAACCAATGATAAACAGAAATACAAATGCAATCTAAATAATAAATGTAACACAAAGTTTACATAAACTACTTAGAGTCCTTCAGATTCTTCAAACTAATCACTACCAAATAAGATCAACTCACAAAAGTATCGAATCCAACGCAAAGTTTGGCTTGCAATCCTTTTCTTTATTAATCGAATCTCATTCACAAAGCATGAACGCAAAGTTTCACAAATTTGCTTCAAAAAGGGCAGCACTTTGTTGCAAAACACTAAAGGATGAATTTACAATGAAAATCCCTCACATTATATAGAAAGAGGGATGAGCAAAAGAAGGAAAGAGATTGAGAAATCGAGGAAAGTTAGGTGAGCGATTTTAGGAGATCTCACTAACTTTGACCAAAGTCAAAGTGTAATTTGTTTTCAAAATATTACATCTTTGGACTTGGTGTAATTACAATTTACAAAATGACATTCGAAAATGTCGAGAAATATTTACAAGATGCATAATGGGATGCACCGGAAATGTCTAACACTGGAGAATAGGGGGCTGCTTCACGTTTCTTTGCATTGGGCGCGGAAGTCTTCAAATTTCCTCCTAGTCTCTTGCACGAACTTCTCATCTGGACCAACGGTGTAATCCACAATGGTGTGAATTCTCGTGATCGATCTCATGGCAGATGAGTGAACCTTCTTGCACCTGTCAAGATGCGTCTTCAGGTTGTCCAATGTGAGCCTTGTATCACAAATGATGTTCAGCGAAGCTTCTGAGAAGTCTGAACTGTCAATCAAATTCATGATGGCTTCCTTGAAGATCTGGGATATTTCTGTGGCCGGCAGGAAGATACGATTTTCCTCAAGAAGTTGACCAGGCAACTCTTTGATACCGTTTTCAAGAATAGCACGATGTCCGTCGACATCTTCCTGTACTTGGTGAAGGTCTTCTGTGAGAGATTGAACCACTTGAATTCTGTGTTTCAGTGATTCTCTTACCTCAACGAATTTTTCCTTGTCAGGAATTACCCTGACTTCCACCAATTTGCTGAGCTTTACCTGTTTCATTTCCGACCATGACAACAGGCATTTTTCCATGTCTCTGCGCTCCTGGGAAAGTATGCTCTTTTCTTTATCAAGCTCTGTGGTGAGCTTGGCCAACATGGTAGTTTTCTCATCCGCAGCCAAAATTATCTGAGATCCGTGTTCGATGATCTTCTCAACAAAATCATATAACACCACGCAGCTGGAAGCCCGAATTTCGGCAATTTGAAGGATATTCCAATACTACCAGCATCGGCGTGATTTGTGCATTACTTGGAGAACCGGCAAGTCTCTTTACTTGATGGCATAATACGCCCCTCTGCTTGTACATGTTACGAGCTTGCTCTACTTTATCCAACCTTCCTGCCAAGATATCCAAAGTGACTTGCGCATCGGCTTTTGCACTTTCGTTGGTAACCTTGCCAAGCTGGACCTTTGTTACTGTGTAGTCCTCCATATTGACATCACCTTCTTGATTCGATGGTATGCCAATTTCAGCATACTTGCGGCCAGACTTATCAACATTCAGCCTTGAGTACACTTTTGCCTTTTTCTTCCCTTTGGCTTTTGGAAGAACTATCTCTTGAGTGAGAACCATAAGGAGGAAATCGATGCTTTTTAAACGTACTTGAGATAAGCCAGCCAGGAGGAAAGAGAAGTGTAAACCGGATTTCTTGTCAATTCGATTGCGCCATTACTGCCTTGCGATTTATTGTCACATACGAGACTTTTCGTTGGTGTGGGCAATTGGAGAAGTGTCTGTCATCATTGCTCCTATAGTTGACACATTGAGCTGATCACGCATTGACTCATTCATGAAACGATTGAATTCGTTTTCAGAAGTGATATAATACGTTGGCGAAGACAAGCTAGGAATGGACGATGGTGGGCTTGACAGTATATCAACCGTATGGATGCTTGTCACTGAAGGAGTATCAAGCTGGGTTGATACTGCAGGGATAGGAGATATCTCGACTGCAGGAATGCATGTGGTAGGAATAGGCGACGAGGGAACAGGAGGTGGAGGAGTTCTTGAATCTGGAGGGGTATGAGGAACGTTTGAAGTCACAAGCGATGATGTTCTGGGAATTTCCTCAACTACATTCTCAGGAGGAGAAGTAGTTATTTCTTGATCATGCCCGGGTTCCTGTTGATCACCCTCTTGTCTCTCCGATTCTGGCTCACCTTCAAATTCACCTTCAGATCCTTCTTCAGAATCTTCATTAGACTCTTGCCCGCTTTCAGAAACCTCTTCGGCATCGGAGTCTGCCTCTGCTGAATCTTCATCTTCAGCTGATTGGTCGCTTGTAGTTTCTTCTTCATCGGAATCTATCTCCTCCAGAATAGGTTTTTTACCCTTAGAGCGAGATGGATGAGATTCTGTGATTTCTGTCTCTTGGACAGCCTGGGTATCTTTCTGCCTGTGATGAACTTGATCCTGGGACCTCTTAGCTGAAGAAATTAGAGATAGCTCTTGATTTGTTTTGTATGAGTTCTGTTGTTGTAAACCGCTTCGGAATCCTCATACGGTCTGTTACGGGAAACTTTTCATTGCGCCATGTTTTGTAACCATTCTTACGTATTTGGCTAGGATTAGCTCGGCCTTTCTCTCTCATCTTTGGTAACCTCTTTCCTAGACCATTTGTATTGCAGACGGCCTTTTTAAGCAGAAATGCCTTGCTCCATCCATAAAGAACCGTACGTTCATGATATCACTGGATCCCTCAAATCCTCTTTTAGGTCAGCGATACCAAGATCCTACGATTTGTTGGTATCAATCTGCAATGAGTCCATTTTGCGAATGAAGCACCTTCATCTGCAATCACGCGGATGTCCTCAAAGCGGTACTGTGTTGGTGACCTTTTTGCAACTTTCTGACATCACCGGTGGTCGAAATCAAACCCTATACACAGCAGGTTTTGATGGTCATGATGCATTTCAACATAGACGGACTTAGCTTTTGTCGAGTTTGGATAGTATATCGTACGATGGTCCGGTGGGAACTTGAACCCGTAGCGTGGTTGCTTCTTAGTTCTTTACACTTGACATCAGCTGTCTGCATGTTTCCATGAGGATCCCTTATCGAAGGATAGCATTAGTAGCATGTAAAGGGACAACGGTGTAGCAGCTACTCTCCAAGTAAAGTAGCGTTGGGAGTGGAAAAATGCATCAACTTTACTTTACCGCATATAAGCCTCATCGGATATAACTGCTTCTTTCCAAAGCTGGATCAAAATTGAAGAGTAAAGGCGCAAAGAAAGCATCAGTAACCCGTCTGAAATGATGAAAGCTCTCCTTTAGCTCCAATTGATAGAAATATCTGTACACAAGCACCATCATCCGATTCCCTTTTGTAGATAGACCTGGGAATTGTCTCATCACAACTGCTGCGTACACCAAGTAAGAAGTCATGTAGAACTTCAATGTAGAAGGAGCATTGATCAACTGCTCGTGTATCTCATCACTGATTTGTTTGCCCCAGTCAATATGCACCTTCTGCCTTCTTAGGATCCTGATGTATTCATACATCCAATCGTGAAAAGTGGATGATTCCGGCAAGCCCTTCACCCTTCTTAGAAACGTGATCATATCCTTGACGTCATCTTTGAAGTCACTTCTCAGGAGTCCTTTCGGCCATCTAGAAACAAATGATCTAGGCTTCTTGAGCCATTGAGTGTTTATCAATTGTGTAGCCTTATTGGGATCAGCATCGAAGATCTCCTGAGCTTTTGATATAGAGATGTCAATATATTTTTCCATATGAGGGACCTTGAAGACAATATCAAAGAAGTCGAGGTCGAGTCTCAGAATCTCGTGCCTAGAAGAGTCGATCACACTTCTGCTTTCTCGGATATAATGAGACGCAACTTGAAGAACAAACTCGGTATTGTGTGCAGCTGTAGGAAACATCGCCACCAAATGGAGGTTGCTGTGTACGATTGCTCTCATTGAATCAGGAAGAGGCTTCGTCTCGGTTAGTTTTGCGAAGTCAACCAAGTCTTGATGACCAACTTCTGTATCTTTTATCTCTTCGACTTTGGAAAGCACCATAGTCGGCGGGTAGACGCCTTGATATTTGTATTTCATCTTGCTTTTTGCTTTCGAAGAAGAAGGAGGCTTAGTAGCAGTCATCAAAAAGAACTGGAACTCTGATCACTCTTGATTTGACGATCTTTGAAAGTAGACTGCAATCCGTTTAGCCAGAACAAACATTAATTGTTAGGAAACATGGGAAAGCGCGAAATAAGCACGAGGATGGGAAAGCATGGAGCGGATGACGAGGCACGCAAAACGATGCACGAATGCGGAAAAATGAGGCTTAGGAGTGCATTGGTCAAAAATGAAGTTCATTTGGGAAGAATTGGAAGAAACTAGGAAAAAGTGTAAGGGCGCTAAAATTCAGCGCCCTTACATCTTTGAAAAATTGCCTTTGATGCAAGGGCGCTAAATTTTAGCGCCCCTACATTTTGCAGTGTTAGGAATTTTTTGACATTTTCAAAATGTCACAGCGCCAAAATTCAGCGCTCTTGCTTGATTTTGGACAATTTCGAAATGCAGATGTAAGAGGGAATGGCGAGGGCGCTCGTGCTTGACAAATGCAATGTTTGTAACATGAAAGCTTTGAGGATAATTTGGTTTATCTTTGGATAGGGTTGCAATTCGCACCATTATTATTTTTGCATTCAAAAACTAACATTCTTTCTTTCCAAGTGATAGATCTCTTCAATGTTCACACCAAAACGAATAGAGAGGGAGACAAAGAGATTTCAACACAAACACATTGGATAGATACAAGTTCTCAAGGAACATCGCGCATAGAGGAGAATGGGGAAAGAAACGCGCTGGAAGAATAAGGAAAGAAACGCGTAGGGTTAGGAAAGAAACGCATAAGGAAACAAAAGCTCGCCATTCTTTACACGATGAAGACAAACAATGAACAGAAAATGCGAATGGAGAGAAGGAATGTGCGTTGAAAAGAAAAACGCGAATGAAAGGATGAAACACGTAGAAGTGAAGAACACGAC
>VDFB02318062.1:0-49748 GCA_007258455.2 Sequoia sempervirens | reverse complement strand
GCCCAACATGGAGAGGAGATGCAAGAAATTGGCTAAGGCAAGATAAATTTCCTGTAGGCACCCCTAAATGCGCCCAAGTTTGTGAAGGAAGTGTGAATATTCTCTAAGGCATTGAAAACTTCCTCCACCACCCATGAAATGAGCCCTTGGCAAGGTGGATGCTTGAAAATTTCCAAGTATTTGAAACTGGCATGAGAGGAGGCCAAATCTCGCCCAAGCTTCAAGGAGGGCTGGAAAAGTTTTAAGCAATGAAAAAAAAAAAGCACACACCTCCATATGCGCCCAAGGTGGCAAGGTGACATAAAAAGGTTTCTAAGGGACTTAAAATGGAAGCATGACCCCTCATATGTGCCCTAGGAGGAATGGGAAAGAGAAAATTTTCTAGGGCATGAAAATGTCAGCAGGACCCCTAAAATGCGCCCTCCTTGAATGAGATGTTGGTTTGAAAATTTTCTAAGGCATATACTCAAAGTGCACCCCCTCAAATGCGCCCTAGGGGATAGAAGGTGAGAGAATTTAGCTAAGTCATGAAAATCAAATGGCACCACCACCTCAAGAATGCGCCCATCCTATGTAGGAGGCATGAGAAAATTTCTAAGTGTTTGCAAGTGGCAGTAGGAGCCCCCAGATGCACCCTAGAAGAGGAAGAAGCTAGAAATTCTCTAAGTCAAAAGAAAATGGAAGTGGACCCATCAAGATGTGCCCAAGGTAGTAAGAACTGGTGGAGGAATTTTCTAAGTTATGAAAAGTTGCCTGAGGACCCCCTAATGTGCCCACCTTGTGAAGGATGCTCCAAAAACTTTCTAAGGCATTGAAAGTGAAAGCTTGACCCTCTAAATGCACCCTAGCATGAGACAAGATGGGAAAAGTTTTCTAGTGTGGAAAATGAAACCCCAGACCCTCCAAATGCGCCCATCAAAGATACGATAAACATTAGCCAAAACATTTTCAAGGGTGTGAAAAATTAAACGAACCCCTTCATGTCCACCCATAAATATATAAAGTTAAAAAAATATTTTCTAAGGGGGAAATGTGGTTTTTTAAGAATTTGGGGGTCTGGGAAATTTTCAAAGAAGGAAATAAATTTTTGAAAACGTTACACCTTGCCTTGTGATTTCAAAATAGACGCCCGGCTTATGATAGATAAAATCTTCTAAGGGGAGATGAAATTTCTTAGGGCTCAGATAGATAAAATTTCCTAAGGCATGGAAAAAGGAATCAGAAGGGGTAAATTGTGCCTGAGCTCAAGATGGGTTGAATTTTGTCTAAGTCATGGAGGTAAAAGACGACACCCTCAAGAAGAAGTGAAACTCAAAACATCAAGGCCCTGAAGGTATGATGAAGGCAAAGCAACAAGATGAAAAAGCACCCTTGAAGTAAGATCTCTTAAATACGCCCTTGAGGAAGATGAAATTTGTGTAAGGCATTGAAATATGGAGCACAGATGTTAAATACGCCCATGATAAAAGTTGTGAAGAAGGCAAAGTTTGTTGGAGGAAAATGATGAGCCCTATCAGATCCAGAGATCGATCAAACCATGGGAATCTAAACACAGAGATCAGGTAAGTAAAGTGAGTTTATACTATAAGTGTTTTGATGCTCTTCTTTTTATCTGTTTTGCAGGATGAACGTCGAGACCAGAGCACGGTGACTTGAAGTGATGGAGCAAGTAATCCAAGACAACCTTGAAAGAGATAAAGTTATGTGTTTCAAGCTCCTCCATGAGATCTCGGTTGCACCCAAATCATGAAGGCAGGTGGCAAAGAAGAAACAATCGAGTCCAAGACTAGAAAATCCTTCAAGATCAAGATGGAAAAATAATGAAAGCTCGGGCATTAAAGATCATCCTCAAGCACTTCAGAGTTAAAGGATGACAGCTAAGTGGAAAATCATACTCAAGTAGGAGAAAGAAGTTGCAATCGTGGAGCTTCAGATTGAGAACATGCCTGCCATGCTGATTGAAGCTATGTTGGCCGGATTCATAGAGTTTACAGTCAAGAAGAAGAATAGTGGGAACGCATCTCCAAAAGAGAATCTTCTAGAAGATGGTGGACATTAATTACTCATTTATTACCCCTCTTCTTGGTGGCGGTTTTTAGGGTTAGGGTTTATGTGGCTCAATCTGAGCCCTTCATTGTAATTAAATTTGAGCCGTCCATTGGACTTGGCCAGCTATAAAAGGGGCATCCCCCCTTATTTGTAAATCATTAGATTAGATTGGAGACTAAAGAGAGCTTAGCAATAGCATAGAGGGGCAGTTAGCATAGTTTGATAGTGTAGCGTAGGTTGAAGAGGAAGGAAAGCTTTCTCATTGAATGCTTTGTAAGTAGTTGTTGTGAACACTCTCATAGTAAAAAGAGTTTTCATTGATGGTGATCTCGTCTTTTGTTGTGAGTAGCTAGAAGGGCTCCTTCATCCTTCTGAATCACTTAGCATTTTAAAGTAGCTTTAAGTAGAATAAATTGTATTTCATGTACTTAGATTGTTGTGGAATGCGGTGTTTAATATAAGCAAGCTTCATTTAAATCCATACCACTAGTGAGCCTACTGATGGTAAGTTTGCCTTGTGTAGTCGATTGGAACATTTCAAACTTAACTTCAATTATGATTGGCATGTTCATATGTGTCATTGTGATGCTATTTACATGTTGAATTGTAATTTGAACATCCTTAGCCACTCCCTTGAAGATTGCACCGACTTCGTGGAAGCTGTCCGAAGCGAGGCAAATCGAAGTCTAGTTGAAGTTTGTTGGAGTTGATCTCCACATCCCACATTTAGGTTAGAATATAGATTTTCTAAACCCTGCAGCCATTCAATTCTGCAATTTTCTGGTTAGTATTAGGAAATATGCACTTCATTGACAAATCTTTCAAACCACATGAAAACCCTTTAGCCCATTATCTATTGTCTACTACCGAACAATTATGTAAGTCCCCTCGTGAGACCAGCAAATCACAACGAACCAACTGAGACTATCCATTGCATAAAAGGAACCTTGGCGTTGAACACATGAACTTTCTTGCAATATTAGCATGTTAATACTTTGATCAAAAGAGAATAGAGTAGTCGTTGGAAACTTTATTCTGCTGTTTGGTGCAGTCACAAAAAACACATCAACAGGACCCACCATGTTGCTCCTCTTAGATTATGATAGGTTGCATTGTTTATAAGCTAACTTACCGATTCACCCAATCTAAAGCCAAGGTTCAATTCGGTCCGACTCAAATTCGCTAATCAGGTTCGATTAGTGCCAAATTCACCCTTGGTTTGGATTTCTAACTGTAGGTCCTGCCAGGGTTTGAAACCCTAGTTGTGGGTCCGGTCAAAGTCCGTGTTTTTCGAACCTGGGTAGAATTTATGCCCAGCCGGACTTTTTCAACTTGATATTGCAATTTTTAATTAATTTTTTTACTTTTTGTTGACTTTTAAAGACTAATACATTCTCTCTAACCCTAATATTTATCTCTAACACATGAAAAAGGTAAAAAGATACTCATTTACCAATTTGCAAACCAAGTGATCTAGGAGTATATCTTGGAGCAACATTGTTTAATATTAAATATCAAGTACCACATAACATGGTAGTAGTGTCATATCATTAAATTGCCCAATTAGACTAGAAACCATGATCCTTCATCAATAAATCAATCATAGCTTGAAAACTGCTTGCTAGAAAGACCTAAGTTAAAGCATTCTAAACTACTAACTCACACTTGAATCCAATGGTCCTTGAGGAACCCCTAAGAAATAGGAACAGGATTTTCCTTGGGCACTTATAATGGACATGTACATTTAAAAGGCTCTAAGGCATTAACAGTGCCAATAGTAAGGGTAAATCTGTAATGTCCCCTTCTCAATCCTGATCTTCTCAGTGACCGTTGGCCTTTTTCTAGAAACCCGAAGGCTAGTCGGAAGGTAAAATTAGGGTTTCCTATTTTTGAGGATGTCTTTGCTCGGAGTTGGTGGATCTGATGGCGGATTCTTTTTGGGTTTTCAGAGAGCTTCGCAGTGGTATGATCATTTCGGCATTCAGAGCATTTTCTGGAATTTACTATTTTTAGTAAATTCTATTTTTGGCAGTATACAGGTTGGTCTCAGGCAGTTGACTTTTCCTTTCAGTTGACTCAAGTGGCGTATGCAGTTTCGAGCTTCAGAATGCAGTTTTGGAGTGTTGAGCTTATTTCACTTAAAAATAACATTATACTTTAAATGTTATTTTATCACCTTGGCCTAGTCAAATAACTTAATGTTATTTTAAAAGGTGGACTTGAAGGGTGGCGCCATCATTGAGGATATATTTAATTTATGTTGAATTTTCCAAAGTCAAAGCAAGCTTAATATGGGCGCATTTATCAAGGAGTTGAATTTAATTAAAATATCAAGTATTAAGCTTGTAAGGAAAAGGATGCCATCTTGAAGAAAGGGTTAGGGTTTTGACATTGAAGCAGATTTTAGGGTTTCGTGAAGTCAACAGGAAATTATAAAAAGGAGACTTTGAGCATCATTTCTCATCTTTGGACTACAGTACTGTTATGCTGCCGGATTGGCTCTGGGTTTGCTTCGAGGAATGAAGGCCTCCTAGCTCGGGCATCGCTTCTTGTTTGTAAGACAACAACTAGTGATGATTTTTAGTCTAGCTTGTGAGTTTATTGGAAATCGTGCACTGTAATCTGCATTTGTCTACTTAGGATCAGATTTTGCATATTAGAGTTTTCTGGTTTTAGCATTTTAGCTTCAGCAGATTTGATGTTTATTTCATAAATCCAAAAATACAAAAATATAGGTTATGGGTATTGCATAATTCCATTGGTCTAGGCTAGGCGCCCCAGTGTGTAAGGTTGTGGAATTTTTGGAGAAGTGTATGATTTTATAAATGAAAATCGCCCCTTTCAGCTGGGGTTTACTCTTTCGCTGGTCTTGGATTTGTGCATTAAAATGTCGCTTTGCATTTTAAGTCCTGCTTTTTGGGTCTTGGTTTGAGCCTTCCTTCTATTAGTTATTTGCAATTGATATCAAGCCTTTGAATGAGAGAAACGAAAGTGAGTCTTGCGCATTTCATTGGATCCTATGTTGCTATTATATTTTGAAAGTGCAGGTCTTCACAAAGAGTTTGGATACATCTCAACTTCTATTGGTCGGTGATGATAATTCTCTAAAAGCAATGTGGAGACTTCATGGAAGATTGCCCAAGCCTCGAGAATAAGGATGGATCTATTTATTGCCATTTCCATTAATCTTTTCTTCTTAGCAATAAACTCACTTAATATTGTACAACCTATTATATGTCGCTTGTATTGTTAGCAAGAATTCATCTTTTAAATTGTAAGCCGGGCAAGAGTAATCGACGCCATTCAGATTCTTGCTTTATCGATTGTAATAGACTTCTTACTTTCTCGCTAGCTTGTGTGGTTTTTAATTGACTTCCCCATGGCAGGTAGCTACTACCCACTCGGGTTAGCAAGCACATTCTAGGTGTTGAGTATTTCCCAACTTTCCACATTTCGCTTCAAGCATTGTTATTGTAAATTCACTCACATATGGTCATTTCACCAAGATTGATTGGGTAGCACATACTTGATGTCGAAGCTCCCTTCAAAGATATAGAGTAGGAAGATCCTTCCTCGACCATATGTCACGCATCATCGGCCCATTCTGGTTAGAGTTGCTTTTGCACGCTTTTGGTTTATCCTCTAACCTTAACGGGTGCATTGATTGTAATTTGTAATTGTTAAAAATCGAAAAATTGGCTCGGAATATTTCAAAATCCCCCATGAGGACACTAATGGTGAGGGTCCTACCTCCAACTTGTTGGGTGAAAATTATGTAATCAGCTTTTTGATAGATTACACAACTTGGACTTCAGCCACAGCTATGTGAGATGTAAATCTCTCCTCTCGGAAAGGGGAGGCGCCCTTCTTATTGCTAACAGAAGCGATAGTAAAACCAAGTAATTACAAAGTGTACACAATACTTACGAAGTGGGGGAGGTGTCTCACATTCATCCTTCTCTCTTTTTTCAAAGAAGATGTTTACAATGCTTCACTGTTGGAAGTTCTCAATTCTTAATAACTTTAAACAATCAACTAGCAGTAATGCCAATACCTCTATCTTGTCAAAGCAAAGCGTAGAGGTACCAGAAGTGATTAACAATAAACTAGTAAAATAAAAGGGAAAACACACGAAAGCACAAAGTCGTTTCGTAGCTTTGTCAATGGTGGATCTGTGAAAAGTGTGTAGTTTGTCACGTTAGAAGCACAAAGTCTTCTTAGACGCAAGAATTCCTCGAACAGCATGAACAATTACAAGCGCAAAGTCTTGTAGATTATCCAACCAAAGTATTCAAAAAAGCATGAACAATTACAAGCACAAAGTCTTGTAGATTATCCAACCAACGATAAACAAAACACAAATGTAAATCTAAAAAATGGATGTAACACAAAGTTTACATAAATTACTAAGAGTCCTTCAGATTCCATCAGCTAATCACCACCAAATAAGATCAATTCATAAGATTATCGAATCCAACACAAATTTTGGCTTGCAATCTTCTTCTTTATTGATCGAATTTCATTCACAAAGTATGAACACAAAGTTTCACAATTCTACTTCAAAAAGGGCAGCACTTCGTTGCAAAATACTAAAGGATGAATTTACAATAGAAATCCCTCACATTATATAGAAAGAGGGATGAGCAAAATTAGGAATCTAATTGAGAAAATCAAGGAAAGTTGGGTGAGGGATTTAAGGAGATCTCACCTAACTTTGACCAAAGTCAAAGTGTAATTTGTTTTCAAAAGATTACATCTTCGGACTTGGTGCAATTACAATTTACAAAAAGAGATCTAAGATGTCAGGAAATATTTACAAGATGCATAAAGGGATGCACCGGAAATGTCTAACACTGGAGATCAGGAACTTTCTTCATGTTTCCTTGCTTTGGGCGCGGAAGTCTTCGTATTTCTTCCTGGTCTCCTGCACAAACTTCTCATCCGGACCAACAGTGTAATCCACAATGGTGCGAATTCTCATGATCGATCTCATGGCAGATGAGTGAACCTTCTTGCACCTATCAAGATGTGTTTTCAGGTTATCCAATGTGAGCCTTGTATCACAAATGATAATCAGAGAAGCTTCTGAAAAGTCCGCACTGTCAATCAACTTCATGATGGCTTCCTTGAAGATCTGAGATATTTTTGTGGCCGGCAGGAAGATACGGTTCTCCTCAAGAAGTTGACCTGGTAACTCCTTGATACCTTTTTCTAGAATAACACGATGTCCTTCGACATCTTCTTGCACTTGGTGGAGATCTTTCGTAAGAGATTGAATTACTTGAATTCGATGTTTCAAGGATTCTCTTACCTCAATGAACTTTTCTTTGTTGGGAATTACCCCAACTTCCACCAGTTTACTGAGCTTTACCTGCTTCATCTGTGACCACGACAGTAGGCATTTTTCAATATCTCTGCACTCTTGGGAAAGTACACTTTTTTCCTTATCAAGCTCTGTGGTGAGCTTGGCCAACAAGGTGGTTTTCTTGTCTGCCGCAATTATGATCTGAGATCCGTGTTCTATGATCTCCTCAACGAAATCATACAACACTCTGCCTTTGGAGGCGAACTTCTCAGTTTTCTTGACAGCTGGGTCCTCAATACTTACCACTGTCAGCGATTGTGCATTGGTTGGAGATCCTGCAAGTCTCTTTACAACAATGGCATAATGCTTTGCCCTCTATTTGTACATATTACGATCTTGCTCCATTTTATCCAGTCTTCCAGCCAAGATATCCAATGTCACTTGCGCATCAGCCTTTGCACTTTCATTTGTAACCTTGCCAAGCTGGACTCTTGTTACCGTGTAGTCTTCCATATTGACATCTCCTTCTGCTTGCAGTGGTATGCCAATTTCCGCATACTTGTGGCCAATCTTGTCAACGTTCAGCCTTGAGTATACTTTTTCCTTTTTCTTCCCTTTAGCCTTTGGAGGGACTATCTCTTCGAGGTCGAGCTCCTCTGGAGAAATCATTTGCTTCTTCCACTTCGACACTTGAGATATTAGCCAAGGGGGAAGGAAGGAGGTGTGAACTTCTGGATTCACTGTCAACTCAGTTGTCATCGTCACTTCTGAAGTTATTGTCACATCTGAAGTTACCATGGGTATGGTCACAATGGGAGAAGTGTCTGTCATCATTGCTCCTGTAGACTGGACATTGAGCTGATCACGCATTGACTCATTCATAAAACGATTGAATTCATTTCCAGAAGTGATCATACGTTGGTGAAGACAGGCTAGGAATGGATGATGGAGGACTTGACAGTATATCAACCGTATGAATGCTTGTCACTGAGGGAGTATCAAGCAGAGTTGATGCTGCAAGAATAGTGGATATCTCAACTGCAGGAATGCATGTGGTAGGAATGGGTGATGAGGGAACAGGAGGTGGAGGAATTCTTGAACTTGGAGGGGTATGAGGAACACTGGAAATCACAGGTGATGACGTTCTAGGAATTTTTTCAACCACATGTTGTACCCAAACCTAAATTTTTGCTTCATCAAGGCATTTTGCATAAAATAGTCTAAACCTTGCTAAATGTTGTAAAACACAGTTTTTGGGCAATATCAAGCATGGGGTTTTTGTCAATATTTTGTCAATCAAAGGCAGTTTCATTGATTAGAACCTGAATCAGAGACTCAGAACGAAGCATTTCATGATGGAGGAGCGTCTCACGACAGCATTTCATGTTGCACATGGTCATTTCAGTGATTGAGATGATGATTTCAATGGTTAATTTTTGAAGATTTCTCAAGGAAAAGCAAAAAAGCGCACCTGTAGCCCAGGGGCGCCCTTCTTTTTGAAGGTCACAAGATTTTGTTGAAAGTACTCATAAATACAGTCAAACTCTTTAGAATTGGTCTGGCTATCTGATGAGTTATCCAGCAAAGCTTTCCGAGACCCGTAACTCCGGCAACTGGCGACGGAAGTTGAAGATTCCAAAGTTTCAAATTGTAGAATCTTGTTCTTTTCCAACAAAAGCGCGCCTATAGCTTGAGGGCGCCCTTCTTAAAGAGTTGTTGGATCTTGGCATTTTTGATGGTCGATATGGTCAATCCCTTCACGGCTAGTCTGCTTATCCAACAAGCTATCAAACGTAGTCATTCGAGTCCCAGAGCTCCAGTAGCCAATGTCTGAAGATGAGCTTATAATGGAGATTTCACATCTTTGAGCTTCTTCGTTGCGTTTCCAGTGCAACTATAGCTCAGGGGCGCTTGTCAAAATGACCCTTAAGATGGTCCAGTTTGCTGACGAGGTCTTCCTGACATCAGTACTACTCTAGTCCAGCTTCGCGTTGCACCAAGTTGCCTGTTAATCCGACATTCCAGGTGATCGTGGCAGAAGTTCTACCAAGCACGTAATGTCACGAGCGGACTGGCATAAAATTTTCATTATATTTCTACAGTCCAGAGGCGCCTAGCCTTTAGACCTGTCAGATGAGGTCATTCGCGTTCGAAGTCTTCACGAGACTTGAGCGTAATTACTTTATCTATTCAACAAGTCCAGCCATCAGCTTCCAGGATTTGATAGACGCTCGTACGTGCGAGGTCTTTGACGAAGTGTTGAAAAGTGAAGACATCCAGAAAATGGCCAAGTATGGAGCGTATATTTTAAATAAAATACGCACTTGTATTTTTGAGGTCTTAGAAGCAGTTTTCTTGCTTCATCACCTCTAGAGATGTCTCTTGTAAGTCCTTCCGGCTAAGCGTTGAGACAGACAATCCTCGAATCGGGTTATCCCAGCTTCAGATATCAGAGGTCGAAGTAGGGCATTTGGTTGAAAGTTGTACTTTTGTCAAAATGGTGTCGGTGCAACTATAGCCCAGGGGCGCTTTTACTTTTGAGGCCCTTAATGCACTTTTCAGATGCCTTGCGTATAGTCATTGGATGCGGAATGTCTCCAGGCATGCAGTGAGCTTGTTTTCCTGTCAGCAGGGTTCACCGTTCGTCGCCGGCAGTCGTTTGAAGCGTCAGATGGCAGTTTGAGAAAATGACCAAGTCTGGTGTCGTAAAAGCAATTTAATCAAGGGCGCCTAATTTTTTGAGGTGTCAAACGATGGATTTTGCAGTAGTGACTCCTAGCAAACATTTCTTCCTTCCTCTGCAGGCTTCGCGATGAATATCCCTGTTCAGTCTCAGCATCGTCTATTCACCCGAAAATCAGTGTCGAAGTTGGCCAGTCATAACTTTGTCGTTAGCTATAAAATAGGAAGTTAATAAAAAGTGCAATATCTTGAGCAAATGGACGCCTATGAGCTCAGATGATGACTTTTTGGAATCGGTGAAGTTTGCCGATGAATCTCAAAGCTTCATTCAGTTTGTCAACTAAAGTTTAATAATATTTAATATTTATTATTGCATTTTTAGCATTAAATGGCGATTTTCTTAAGATTGGCACCCTCTTTATGCTAAGTTTTAAAATTGCATGATGAAGAATATTTTATTATTATTTATTTTTGAACTCCGAGTCAGTAGCAGTCTAACTGAAGGTGAACCAATTGGAAGGCTTCTATTTCAGTCAGGGTTTTGAATTCTTGCAGTTCACCAGTTGGTGCGAATTTCCGCTTATTTAAACATGGCGCTTATCATTCATTGTTCATCAAGCTTCAAGAGAAATTCGTATTTTTCGAGAGATTTAATCTTCAAGGGAAATTCGTATTTTTAAAGGGAAATTCATATTTTCAAACAAAAGGCGTATTTCTTCAAGGCATATTTTTAAAGAGAAATTTGTATTTCTTCAAGGAAAATTCGTGGTTTTCAGAGCAAAGGCGAATTTTAGCAGGAAAAGGCGAGTTTCTTCATCAATAATCAAGGGCGATTTCATCAAATACATCTTTTTGCAGGATAAAATTCATAATCATCAGCAAATTTGAAGAACAAGGGCGATTTTCATTGAAGAAGAGCATTACAAAAACGTCTTTTTCCTCCTTGTTTCTCAGTTTTCTCTCAAAATCCAATTCGCATGTTCCTGAAATTGGCAAAATCGACAAGTTCAAACAAATGGATCATTTCTATATAATTTCCTCGAGTTAAAATCGTGCGCTTGATTTTTCAGGAATTTTTAACTTCAGAACATCCGTTCTTGAGTTTCTAATTTTCTCAGCTGAAAATTCGTTGCACGGTCAAGTAGAAGTCATATTTTCGCATTTTTGACGTTTTGGGTTGTCTTAGAATCTTTTTTTGGACAAAACCCATATTTCAGATTTTCGCCAAAAATAACTTTTCCGAAAAGGCTATTTTTAACTCTCGCAGGCTATTTTTAGCTCCCAGAAATCTTGTCAGAATATAGTCAAGTTCACAGTCAACAGGCGAGTTTTTTAGAATGCAGTACACTCAGCTCGAATATAGGACCAAGACAGTTCTCACTCATGACTTCATCAAGACAGTTGAGACGAATCTTCATAAAGTGCTTCCAAAAGCAGTCTTGGATCCAATCAAGATTAGAGGTTCGATCATTCAGAACATTTAGCAGTCCGGGTTGTTAGAGGCCTCTTCCATACCTATCTCCGTTCACTGTATTGAGTTCGTGATGTCTTGTATTAAGAATTACAATTCTACTACTCGTGAGGTAGTGTCAGTTGATGGACGTGTTATTTGCAGTCTCAAGCCTTTGGACATTGAAAGGAGTTTTGGCATACCTCAATACTCGAATACGATAGATAGAATAATATCGACCACGAATCGCGGTCTCAGTCAGCCACATGCAAATGTTTTCCAGCCTTGGATGTAGCTTACATTATTAATGATCATATCCGGCAGGAGCACAGACTCCGGGCATCCTTCATCAGCGACGCTTCCACAAGCGTATCACCGCTTGGTTGCCTGCGGAGTTTTCATTATGTGTTCGTGATTCGCGGTAATTTGATCGCCATCGTGGTCGGGCCTCGAGGGACTAAACACCGTGGGCATTCTCAGTGTTCGGAAAGTCTATCAATATTATGATCAGCTTGAGTTCACCAAGGCTAAACGTCACTTCAAGCGTGTTCATGAGGCTTTCCTGACTTATATAGTGAGAAACTTGGACCAAGAGTTGCATGTTCATATCTCGGCAGTTGCTAGGGCAGCAATGGATGGTTGGGCAGATTGGTTTATTCAGTTCCCAACATACACCTACATCCGAGTATATGGTTTTACAGGAAATCCAGCTATGCTTCCACGTTATCCTTCGGATAAGATAGTCTTTATGGAATTCCTGAGACAGATGTATAATGTTCATCGCCTTACGCCATAGGCAGGACCATCTATCAATTTTCCTTTTCAGTTTGGAATGTATTGGTGCAAGGCGGCTATTGATGCCAGAATTGCAGGACAGGAGCTTGAGAAATATCATCTCAAGTATCTTGTTGAAGCACGTGCTTATGATCTTTCAGGTCATTACACAACTCGCCTTGCTGCACGCACGTATCATGAGCCTTCTATGGAAGATTACTGGGCAAATTGCGCAGATGACTTTGAGGTTCGCAGACGTAGCTATGGTCGTTTCTCTCTCTCACAAATTTCTATTTTCTTGTCAGAAGATGTGGGAAGTTTGTCAGATGATAAGGGAGAAGTTCTTCCTCAATTCTTCAGAAAGCAAGTTGACACACCGCCATTGCCAGCAGTTGATTGGTACGTCAAGGAATACGCAACTGTAAAGGAGAGGTCAAGTAGAGTTATTCAAAACAGTATACTTTACCTCGACAGCAAGAAGACCAGGAGGGTAAGTGTGCCTAGAGCAGAGCCGCCAGTGGTGGATCCTTTGCTACCTTCCTCGTCGAAACCCAAGTAAAAGAAGAGGAGTAATCCTCCCAAGAGGAATCAAGCACCAAACAATTCAAAGGTAAGGCGCCTGCCATTAACACACACGGAGCCTATCGCTCAGCCTATTGCAGAGCCAGTTCAGACGACAGTTCACAATTCACCAGTGCCTGAGGTTCAGCTTCCAGTTCCTACAGCAGTTCCAGAGCAGTCACCAGTCCCAATTCATATCGAATTGGACTTGGACTCGCCACCTCGCAGTAGCTCTTCTGTATATTCACTCTCGTCACAGCCTCTTGTTGCTAGTACAGACCCTTCCAGTAGCATTAGCCGAGACCAATCTTGGATCGAAGCTCAGCTGGGAAGGAAGAGGAGGCAGCCATCCTATGTTCTTAATCATTTAGATTTTGATTAGGTTTATCAGGATGCGCCAGACAAGAGGATCAAGAACATGGTCCACGTACAGAGGAATACTGACATGGAGATCGTGGTTGAGACTGTTGTACCTCCACAGGGGAAGAGCTTGGCTCAGTTAGAATCTCAGGACTTTGAGGTTATCACAGTCAACCTTGGTCGTAGCACACGCCAAACTCAGGTTGATCTCCTACAGGTTGCTACAAACAGTGCCAGGGATAGAATGCTGAAAGACGGAGAAGATAAGGCAGCCCTCAAGGCTGAAATCAGACAACTTCGTCAGTATATTTCTAGCCTTGTACATAGGTCAGATGCTACCGCCACACTTCCACCGATGCTTGAGCCCCCAGTAGAACAAGGGCAACTTAATCACTTAGTTGCATATGGCAAGCATTTGGATGAATGGGAGGAGTTCATTGTTGGAGGCCGTTCTATGCTCACAGAGTTATATCAGTTGCGGTTCAATGCACGAGAACTCCGTCTACGTCTCCAAGATGAGGAGCAAGACTTGGCGGTTTGTAGACCCCGAGATGAGATTATGATTGCTCACCTGAGTATGGCATATGATGCAGTCACAGATGTAGAAGACAAAGAAGCTGTCTACTCTTGGAAAACACAGTTGGTTTTCAAGGCAAAGATAGAGGAGACTTTGGCGTCAGAGTTGGCTGAGAGTAGAGAGCACGTTACTAGTGCACTCCGGTTTGTGAGAACCTTAGTTTCTCACCTACCGTGTCGATATCAGATTGAGGGTGGTGCCTACGTTGAGCTTATCGATGTTCAATCGTATCTGTGCACTCATTCATACCTTCCATTTTCAATGGGGAGACCGATGGTCAGAAGATTAGTCACCTTTACAAATAAGTCATGATTATTTCATTGTATAAACGAAGTAGAGGAGAATCCTCAGTCCCGTGATCACAAATTCTCGGTGAGGACATGCTACGAATAGACATAGCATACTGCAAAGCCAGCTCCATTGCTGATACGCTTAACAACTTCGCTGAGGGATTGGTTTGCTCGAGACTACTGTTGTACCCCAAAATTAAAATTTTTGTTACACTTAAGACATTTTGAAGAAATGAGTAAAAGTCTTGTTAAAACAGTCAAAAAGGTCAAAATTTGGGTGTGCATGTCTTGCATGGAGGGTTAAAACACAAAATTTTCAATTTCTGACGATCTGGGTCTGCTAAGAGCAGCTTAACCTACAAAACCCAAATCTCAGTTTTTCATCCCTAAATTTTAGGAAAACTGCTTATTTTAGAAATTTTCTCGAAATAGTAACGCTTTTGGTTTTTCTCTCGGTTTCTTCTAAACGATAATCGGCAAAATTTTCTAAAATAGAAAGTTGGTCCCATTGTGAACCGAATCGATTTTGATTGGCTCAAAATGTGTCCACCAGATCAGTCAAAAGTACCGGTCTTAAAATAATCGGGCTTTGCCCCATCAATCTATTCAAATTTTTCAAAAAGCATATCCGGTGCCCGAGGTCATCAATGGAGGTCATCTGACTGCCAGGCGTCAATGTTAGCATTCAAACTTCCGGCAGAAGGTAAAATGATGAACATGCACGAGGATCGAGGAAGGAAAGTTGAAAAGTCATGAAAATTTTCTAAGTCTGCTAAGTTTGGGTGCCCCTGTTGAAGAAAGGCGCCCACCTTTTTAGGTCACCAGATGAGTGAATTAGGGTTTGGATCCCCAATAGAAGTTGTTCAGTGTTCAGTCAGCTTCGCGATGGATATCCCCATCAGAGCATCCGACGATCCAGTCTCCAACAAATTCAAGTCAAAGTGGAGGTATAAAATGAAGATTTGAAACTTGAAGAAGATTGAATTGAGAATTTTTCTAAGTCTGGAGAAACTGGGCGCCCTAAGAAGAGAAAGGCGCCCAACTTTTCAAGGGTGCAAATAGAGGAATTTGCAGTCGAAGTTACAACGGGATGTCTTCAGAATTCAACTGGCTTTCCGGTGAGCTATTCAGCACGACAAACGGAGCTCGTAGTCATTAGATTCAAAGGGCTGAACAGAGGGTCCGATGAGAGGTGAAAAGAGAAATTCAAAGCAAAAGTGAAAAATAAAAAAAAATAAACTAAGTGTTGGTAAACTGGGTGCCCCCAGTCAAGATAGGCGCCCAACCTTTTGAAGGGTAAAAATCCACTTTTTGACAAAAGTGTCTCCAGAGGACTCCTCTTCATTCTCCGTCAGCTTCGCGATGAGCACAGCCATTCAGCAATCCGACGCCCGGAGCTCAAGATTTAATAAGATCATCTGCGGAAGAGAAGTTAATGAAGAGCTTGGAAATTAGAAAAATGGCTAACACTGAAGAAACTGGGCGCCCCTAGAAGGAAAAGCCTCCCGTGAATTCGGAGGTCGAAATCAAGTTTTTAGCAGGAGGTGCCTCCAGAATGTCTTCTTCAGAATCAGTCAGGCTCCGCAGTGAACCACTCAGCTCGCCTGTCGGGTCGATCAGTCAACGAGAAATCAGAGGCGAAGTGGCATGTCAAAATGGAGGAAAGTTGAAAAAGTGGAAATTTTGACTAAGTCTGGTGAAGTTGAGCGCCCCTCTTGGAGAAAGGCGCCCAAATTTCCATGCCTTAGAAGATTTTTGAAGATTTTCAAAATTTCAAAATTTGCAAAGGAAGAGGATGGCGTCCAATTCAAGAGGCTGAGATTTAGGGTTTTGAAATAAAAAGCGTAAAAAAAGCAAAACCTAAATCAAAACTCTAAGTCTATTTAACACTTCTTTTCAATGTATTTTTCATTATTTTTGCAGGTAGCATCCAGAGGAGAGAGTTGGAGCAGCAAGTTTGAAGAATTTTTGTGATTCAAGAATCCATAGTCGCTGGTTTTACATCAGATTTTTCAGACCAGCAAGCATAAACCCTTGTTCTTTCAAGCTTTTTGTTCCAGAAGATCAAGTTTTTCAAGCATAAGGCCAAGGCTTTCAATTTTTCAGTCATCTGGGTCTTTTTGCCTCTATCTTCTGAAGAATTTTTCAAGAACTTCATCAAGTTGCAGCAAGTGCTTTTATCTTGCATGTCAGTGAAAACCTCAGTGCATTCAAAATTCAACCATCTGGGTCCTTTCCAATCAGTCTTCTGAAGAAAACCCATATCGCAGCTTTTTTCAAAAACCTAGGGTTAGCCGCTTTTTCAATCAAACGTCAGAGTTTTGCAAATCCAATCAACTGGGTCCATTTCTAACGATATTCTGAACAAAACCCAGATGCCAGCTTTTTTCGGAAAAAATTGAAGAAATTAGGGTTTGCTGCTTTTTCAGTCAAAATTCAAGATTTTCAAAAACGGACGATCTGGGTTGTCTTGTATCGCCATTCTGAACAAAACCCATATCTCAAAAAAATTTCTCAAAAAATTCGTCCGTTGAAGCACAAAAATCAGCATTCTAAAAATAGAAATTGCACAAGACTTGTCTGAACTAAGGCGAGTTTACAGTCATTCTTCAAGTTTTCTGAAATGGAGTACACTCCTAATGTTTTCAAGTCCGAATTAGCACTTTTTCACAATTACATCAAAACGGCTGAGACAGACTTGCATCATGTCAAGCCGGTGTTCGACCTACACGCCTTGGAGAGGGCAGTAACACTTCGCCAATCAAGAACTGGTCATTCGACTCCTCAAGTATAACGCCTATTCCTATATCGCTTCAGAGTCTTTGAGTTCAATCGCTGGCATTAGCATTACAACCCAAATAATAGGAGATCCAGTCAGCAGATGGTAGGTTGATTTGCAGTTTAAAGCCTGATATGGTTGAAAAGTGTTTTTCCATTCCCCCATGGCCTGAAAGTGTAACTCTTTCGAGGGATGAATGTGAAAAGATGTGGAATATGCATAAAGACAAATACAGCAAGAAGATTGCCCAGAGTGAATGAAAGGAAAACATAAAAGTGTTGTTCATAGTTGCAGCCCAGTTGGTGGAAGGATAGGTCATATTTTAGTGATGTCAACAAAGTTCAAGAAAGCGGCCAATGAGGTTGAATATTTCCTGAGATCCATTGCAGATGCTGAAGATATTCTTGAAAAGCGGTGTTTTGCTGTTAATGGCATAGATGCACCGAACCGGGACACAGTCTCAAACTTCCTAGCGGATGTGATCGAGCTTTAAAGCAGCTTTCTTCTAGAAGCTTTCTTTCCCGCTTTCTTTCTATTCTTGGAATAATCCTTATCCATTCTTTGAGGATAGAAAGAAAATAAGATGTAATAGTTGGCATTTCCGCTTTTTCTGCTTTTTAGGGTTTTATCTTTCTAGATTTAGTATTGTGCTTGCTTGTCGAAAGTAAGCCCCAGATTGTGAAAGCAAGGAGATTTTAGGGTTCCCTACCTCGGCTTCTATAAATAAGTATTTCGCTCATTTAGTTTTTAATCTAAGTATTGCATAACAAACCGCCGAAGTCTCTTTTAGCCAAGAAGTTGTTATTCGTCACCACTTTGTGTTGAACTAAGTATTGCGATAACAAACTGCTGAGTCTCTTTTAGCCAGTAAGTTGTTATTCAGTGTCAGTTCACTTTGTGTTGGAACGGTTATTGTGTTAGCAAATTGCGAGCCTGTATTGCAGCAAGTTGTTATTCAGTTTCAGTTCAGTTGTGTTGTGATAAGCAAATTGTTGAGCCTCTTTAGCCAACAAGGAGTTAGTGAGATTGTTGTTTTCTATTGTGTTAAGAATAAGTTTGCAAGCCTCCTTAGCTGCAATTTCTTGTTCAAGGCATGTTAGAAGGGAGTTTTGTTTCAGAGATTTGAGTAATAAAATCATGAGCCTCTTTTTCCTTGGTCTAAAATCTCATATTTCCGTTATCTATGTTGTGCTTTTATGATCTTTATTTCAGCTTACAGTGAAGTGTGTAGGTGTTTGTTGGGAGAGAGATTATTAAAGTATTTTTGTCAAAGAATCTACCTTGTTGATTTCTAACTTCTCTTGCTCTGCTATTACTTGAGAGGTTAGGAACGTCTTTAGTTTGCTAGTCGTGAGTTGAACTTTATCAGAAAATCTCACCGGCGCTTGTGTTTAAAACCTTGTGCTCTAAGTCGATCCAAAAGATAGGCAACTTAGTTTTAGTTTTCTTTCTTCTTCAAACATCACGCTAAAGAGGGAGCTCTCCTAATTTGAAGAGCGCTTATCTGCGGCATAGTCGCTCGCTTTCAACCGCGATTCCGTGAGGTGCGAATTTAAACGCCAACACACACATTCAATAGACTTCAGCTTCCCACCTCAATAGACATTACACACGTGAGTTAAACTTGGCGCATTTTCTCAAGTTAACTCGTTGTCTCATCTCATGGATATCTATTCTGGGATAAGCTTTATTCACTTGGAGTTGTATTTAGGGTTTACGTTAACTGATGGTAGTGTTCCAGTTACTTTGCTTTCAATAAGGACGTGAATGCTTGCACAATTGTCCATTTTAGATTAGATGTTTCGGTTAACTAATGGTAGTTTGCCGCTAACTGTGATAGTTTGCTTTATTAGGGCTTAGCAAAGAAATCTTGCATGCATCGCATGGATCGTGAGTTAACGCGTGACTTGTGGGTTCCCTACACCTTTTGATGTCTATAAATAAGAGTTTTTGCTCATTTGTACATAACTTTTGCACGAGAGAGAAATATATGATGTGCCCACCTTGCCTTCAATATTGCTCGTTTTGTATCTGTTCATGCGTTTTTGCTATTGTCATGAATTGTTATGCCACATAGGGTTTCATGCAATTATAATGGTAAATTATATCCTTAGTTAGATAAATCTGTTTTGTGCTCAATAAACTTGTTGAGATTGAGATGATAGTTGTGCCACCTTGCCTTCAAGTAGAGAATCTGCACTTGGTTATCGTTTGATGTGTGTGACTAATAAACCTATTCAGATTGAGCTGATAGTTGTGCCACCTTGCCTCCAAGCTAAGAATCTGTATGTGGTTTATCGTGTGTTGTTTCCAATAAGCTCATTCAGACAAGCAAATAGTTGTGCCACCTTGCCCCCACGTTGTGAATCTGTACCAAGCTTATCGTCAGATAGTTACCCTTGCTCCATTTCCTCATGCTTTGTTTTCTTGAGGAAACTGGATAGATTTTAAGTACTTAGCCTAGTTGTAGTTAGTAGTCTGCGAAACCAGAAAATACTCAGCTACAACGTATATAGTTTTCGAGAAAGCCTTGTACCTTTACAGCTGAGACAAAAAGACAGGAGATAGTTTAGATTACTTTTTCCCTTTACAAGCGTTTTTGTTAAAGCACAACGAGGGAGCTTCCCCTCCTAATTTGAAGAGCACTCATTGTGTAGTGTGCATAGCTGTCCGTACCAACTCTTACTCCAGAGGTGCTAGTTGTTATGCCAACACCACATTCTCAGGTGGAGACGTTCTTTCTTAATCATGCCTGGGTTCCTGTTGATCACCCTCTTGTCTTTGCAATCCTGGTTCACCTTCGGAATCACCTTCAGATTCTTCTTTAGAATCCTCTTAAGACTCTTGCCCGCTTTCAAAAACCTCTTCTGCATCGGAGTCTGCTTCTGTTGAGTCTTCATCTTCAGTGGATTGGTCACTGGAAATACCTTCTTCATCGGAATCTATCTCCTCTGGAATGGACTTTTTACCTTTAGAGCGAGATGGATCGGATTCTGTGGTTTCTCCTTCTAGGACGGACTGGGTATCTTTCTTGCCAACAGTAAACTTGATCCTGGGACCTCTTCGTGAAGAAGTGGGAACAGCCGCTGATTTATTCTTCATGCGGAGTTCTTGTTGTTGGTGAGCTTCTACTTCTGATTCTTCTCCTTCCAAATCTATTCTGAAACTTTTCATTTCAAAACCATGCTTATGTAACCATTCTACAGTGTTGGCTAGGATTGGCTTCAATCTTTCTCTTATGCTGGTAATTTCTTTCCTAGACCATTGAACTGCAAGCAACGGCCTTCTAGAAACCTCTTGCTCATCATAGACAGCATTCATGATATCGCCTGAATCTGTAAAATCCTCTGGTAAGTCAGCAATATCAAGGTCTCTAATTTGCTCCACAATCAACCTGCAATAGTCCATTTTGTGAATGGCTTCATCACTGCAATCAGCCCAGATGTCTTCAAAACGGTATCTATGATGATGACCCTTTTGTAATTGCCTTGTGACATCCTGGTAATCAAAATCAAACCTATACCTGTAGGTCTTGATTGTCATGATTTGCATCTCAGCATAAACAAACTTGGCTTTCTACACAGTCGGGATAGTATATCTGTCGATTGTCAATGGGAACTTGAATCCACGCTTGTGGTTACTCCTTCGTTCTTTATGCACTGAAATCAGCTGTCTACACATCTCCATGAGAACCCACTTATCCGAAGGATAACATGGCAGCATGTAAGGGCAGCCAGTGTAGCACCCTACTCTTAAATAAGTAAACGTTGGGAATTGTAGAAATAAACACCGAACTTTACTTACCGCCTTATAGGCCTCATCAGATACCCTTCTCCTCTCGAGAGCTAGATCAAAATTGAAAAGAAAAGGTGCGAAGAAAGCATCAGTAACCCGCCTGAAATGATGGAAGCTTTCCTTCAATTCCAGTTGATAGAAGAATTTATACACAGGTACCAACATCCGATTTCCATTTGTGGATAGACCTGGAAATTGTCTCATTATAGCTGCTGCGTACACTAGGTAAGAAGTCCTATAGAATTTTAATGTGGAAGGCACATTGATCAGTTGCTCATGTATTTCATCACTGATTTGTTTGCCCAAGTCAATGTGCACCTTTTGTCTTCTTATAATCCTGATGTATTCATACATCCAATCATGAAAAGTGGACGATTCTGGCAAGCCTTTTACTCTGCTTCAAAATGTGATCATATCTTTGACGTCATCCTTGAAATCACTTCGCAAGAGTCCCTTTGGCCATCTGGAAACAAATTGTCTAGGCTTCTTCAACCATTGAGTATTTATTAGGTTTTTAGCCTTGTTAGGATCAGCGTCAAAGACTTCTTGTGCTTTTTGTATAGAGATATCAATGTATTTCTCCATATGAGGGACTTTAAACACAATGTCAAAGAAATCAGGGTCGAGTCTTAAAATCTCGTGCCTAGAAGAATCGGTCACACTTCTACTTTCCCTTATGTAGTGAGATGCCACTTGAAGAACAAACTCCGTATTGTGTGCAGCTGTAGGGAACATAGCTACCAAATGCAGGTTACTGTGTACAATTGCTCTCATCGGGTCAGGAAGAGGCTTCATCTCAGTTTGCTTTGCAAAATCAACCAAGTCTTGATGGCCAACCTCTGTGTCTTTTATTTCTTCCACCTTGGAGACCACTACACTCTGCGGATAGACACCTTGATATTTATACTTCATTTTGCCTTTCGCTTTTGAAGAAGACGGAGGTTTACTGGCAGTCATCGAGAACAACTGAAACTTTGATCACTCAACTTTGAAGGTCTTTGAAAAGAGACTGCAGAGTGTTGAGCCAGAACAAACATTAGTCATTAAATAGCATGAGAATGTGCGAAACAAGCCACGACGATGAGCAAGCGTGGAGCGGATGAAGAGGCACACAAAACGATGCACAAAATGGAAGAAGCGAGGTTCAGAACTGAAACGGACAAGTTTGAAGAACTTTTGGAAAAAATTGTGAAAAGTGTAAGGGCACACTTTTTCAGCGCCCTTACACTTTAGGGAATTCAGACTTTGACGCAGGGGCGCTGAAAAAGAGCGCTCCTGCACTTCAATGTTAGAATACAATTCAATATGCCAAGGCGCACTTTTTCGGCACCTCTGCATTTGAAAATATGATTCTGAAAACAAATGTAATGATGCTTGAAAACAGCGCTTGGGGTTTTTGAAACATGAAACGCTTGAAGTCAAAAATTGTTTTCGTGTATGGAGTTGCACTTAAAGTTCATTTCACCGCCATTGTAAATGTGGAGAAGAGCCAAGGAATTCTACTCACAAAATATGAGTTTCTTCAATGTTCGCACCAAAACATGATTGACAGGGCGACGATGGAAGACAATAACACAAAAACGTTGGAGCATAGAAAGAAAAATGTGTGGCAAAACAAATCATAAGAGTTCCATTGCATGAGGGCGTACAGAAAAACGCGTGAGTAAGAGGAGAATCCCACACAAAAACGCCATGAAAAGGAAGCATGGGAAGAACACGCAAGACCAAGAAACGTGAATAGAGAGAAAGAATACGCGTGGGATAAGGAAAAAAAAACGTGAGAAGGAAACAAAGATAAATAAAAACGCATATGCAAACCTCTAAGTCGTGCACAAAATAACGAAGAAGAATGGAGAGAAAGTAAGGACAACGACCTACCAAGAGAAAACGTGAAATTTGCTTGAAAGGAACTTGAGATTTCTCAAAAATGTGATTTGCAGTTTGAGGAGAACCCGCCCAACATGAAGAAATGAAGTTGAAGATCATAAACAATGAAAAAGGAGAAATAAAACACTTTTAAGTAAATGGGAAACCCAAAATCCTAACACAAGTCGAGCAATAAATTTAAGCACAAAAAATGGCATGATAAGCGAGAGATGTAAAACGCATGAAGAAACGCGCCAAGGCCAGAAAAATACTAAGTCTGGGTAAAAAGTGTAATAGCGCACTTTTTCAGCGCTATTACACTTTTAAGAATTCACTTTCATGCAGGGGCGCTGAAAATCAGCGCCCCTGCACTTTTTATACTTAGCCAATTTTTGGCTTGTGATGAGGAGCACACTTTTTCAGTGCTACTGCATCTTTCACAATTCACTAAGTACGAACAGTGAGACTTCGTGAAGGGGCTCGTCTCGAAGCTCTTTGCGAGGTGAACATAGGGGAACGCTCAAAACAAACATTTGAGACTATGGAACGCATTTTGAGGTGGCTTGAAAATCACATCATTATGTGTGCTTGAACTTCACGAATCCTAGGAAACAAACAAGTTTCATAGGGGGGTTATCCGTGGAACAAGCGCTGCTAGATTCTGTGATAACACAACTAATGACCTAAAATATAGGAAATGGTCCAAAATTCATAAAATAGCAGTGACAAGTGAACGAAACCAATAAGTTAGTATCTGGTAATCATTCCTTGCCCACTGAAAAGTATAGAAACAAGTTTGTGGGTCCCACACTTGTTGATGTAATGAAAGGGGACATTACAAGTGTTGCCCCCCTGCAGTGGGTCCTCCCTATCTTTCTGTTTACTCAACTTACAACAGTAGTGAAGTGGAATAACAAAAGACTTGCAAGTCTGTCATCCTCATTTTCAACAATTTTGTGGAGCCTTTGTATGTCTTCACTTCCAGTTCACCTCCATAACTAAGTCTTTTGTTATTGGACTTGAGTGCAATTGTAAGTTTAACTTCACATTTTTATGTTTGAACTTTAATTTATAATTTTATATCATGACATTCAAGTATCACTAATATTTTAATATTTGACTATGAAAGTGGTGGTGTATTTTTGCTATGTTATTTGACTATTAATATGGTGGTGTATCCTGAACTTAATTACTACTGCAAATATGTATATATTTGTGATTTTTCTATGTTTTGTATTACCGAATCCAAAATGAACCCAACCCCAAAAAACATTTTACCCAAACCAGCGAACTAGATTCCCAAACCCGAACCCGAACCCAACACCAAACCAAGAACTTAGTTTATAAGCTATAAATCTGATGGCCATGGATTAATGCTAACAAATGATATATGCCTGTTTGGGAATCTGGTTTCATGGTTGTGAATGCAAGTTTGCCAAGGGATCCAAGTACAATCCTCAAGAAACAAGTCATTGATAAGTAGAAACCCTAACCTTGCCTGCTAAAGATTGTCACCCTTAGGGAATTTAGGGAAAATTTAGACAAGGGACATTACAAGTGGTATCAGAGCATCCTTCCTGACATCCTGTCAAGGATAGTTGATGCAAGATAGCCAAAGGGCCCAAAGAGCTCTAGAGAGGGAAAGGAAAAAACTTACAACAAACAAAATGAGTGAACAAATGAGCAAAGATGAGGACTTTCATGGAACAAACCACCCAAGCCCTTATGGATCAAAATGGGAAGAATGAGAGAACCACCCAATTGCTCCTGCAAGCCATCCAAAACATGCATAGTAATAATAACAAGAGGGAAACCAATTCCACTCACTCCGAAAACAATAACCCCCCTTCCTCAAAAGAACCCAACTCTCACCCAACACGACCTTCCTTCATAACTATGGAAGAACACATAGAGGAAGGGGAAGCAAACACAAACAATGTGGATGAGATTGCAGCCGCATACTATAGACTGGACCCTGAAATTAGGAAGGAAAGAAACAACCAACAGGATAAAGACCTCAAAAATAGAGTATGCAAGTTAACCCTCCCAAATTTCGATGGAGAGGAAAAGACTACAACATGATCATGGGTCCAAAAGTTGGACACATACCTATCACTAAGCCCAATGACTGAAGAGAATGCCATTAACTTCACCGTGCTACATCTAACCGAGATGGCCCACGAATGGTGGCACCACAATCTCATAACCCAAGGCCACCAACACATAACCACCTATGATGACTTCACCCAAAAACTAATCAAGAGATTTGACCAAAAGCATCCCGAGTGGTACTTTAGGAAAATCACTCAAGACAGACAACATGGGACTATAGGAGAGTATGCCACCCAATTCCAAAAACTTGTCGTCATGGTACCTGAAATCTCTCAAGAGAGACTCACCTACCTATTCTTGGAGGGATTAAGTGGTTCTGTCAAAAGCATGGTAAGTGCATTAGAACTCACCGGTTTAGATGAAGCAATCCAAAAAGCCTTGAAGTTTGAGGATAACCAACCCAAAGATAGACCCAAAAACCTTAATACCCACTCCAAACCATCTTACAAAGAAGGGAGATATACGAGGGAAGCATTATTCAGAAAATGCTCCTACTACAATGAAGAAAAAGAACATGGACATATGTGTAGAGGAATGGATGATCTAAAAAGGAAGGGCTTATGCTTTAGATGCCTTGAGTTGAGGGGAAGTGGTCACAGATGTGGAAGAAAAGGCCAAGCCCACAAGATAGAAGCAACCTCCCAAGAGGAAAATGAGAACCCCAACAAGAGGGCAAGATACAAAGAGGAAGAGCATGTAACTCCAACTACCATCTCTCAAGCCTCCAAACATTGCCCATTTCAAATCAAGAGCACCCTCAAAGGACATAAGGTCATCAACCTTGTAGATAGTGGGGCCTCCCATAACTTTATTGATGAAAGACTAGTGGCACAAAAGAAACTAGAAACCATAAACTTTAAAGGTTTTGCAGCAGCCACCACCATAGGAGCCAAGGTCCAATGCACAAAAATAGTCCCCCAATTAGAAACCATCCTAGGGAAGCACCCCATTAAAGAGGACTTCTATGTGGTACCCTTAGATGTCGATGGAATACTAAGCACACCATGGATATACTCTCTAGGATGTTTTATGTTTGACCTTCCGAACTTAACCATTCGTTTTCAACATAAAGGACAGGAAGTCACCCTGAAGGGATTACTCAATGGCCCTCCCAAGGTGGTCTTGTGTAAAAGAATGGAAAGAATTTTTAGGCATGGGCAAGGGGAATGGGCTGCACAATGCATGATCTTAGGTAAAACCTTCCCAAAGGGCAAGGCAATTCACATAGACATCCAACCCATCCTAAGTGAGCAAAAGAAAGTATTTGGTGACACTCCACCCAGGCTACCACCAAAAAGGGGGTTTGAACAAGCTAATGAATTGGAAGAGCAAGCAAAGCCCGTGATAACCACACCATACCGCCACCCCCACAAGTTCAAAGAAGAAATCAAAAAAGCAATTAAAGAGCTTTTAGAAATGGGCCACATCCAACCTATCTCCAGTCCTTTTGCATCCTCTGTAATCTTAGTTAAGAAGAAAGATGGCACAATGAGGATGTGCATAGATTATGTTGGTGTTTAAATTAGCACCTCTGGAGTACTGATTGTAAACGCTCAGCTATTTCAAATGTTTTGCAACACTTCTTCGTTATTTAAAGAGAAGTCCCTCTCTACAGAAAGCAATGCGTAAGGAAAGGAATGGTAAACTAAGGTTCCTATCTTTTTGTACTTCAGCGGTAGGACACAAGGGTGCACAAACACAATGCGCCACAGCTAAGCCTTTTCTCTGGTTTCTGCAGATCTTAACTACGACTATTCTAGCTTTTAATCTATTCAATATCCTCAAGGTAAACAAAGCATGAGGGTATAGGAGCGGGAATGGATTGGTTGGATCACTTGAATCCACTGTCTCCTTAGAATATGGCAGAGGCTCTGAACTCTCAAAAATATGTCGGGATAAGGTTAGATACAAGCAAACGCTCTTTACAATAAGCTGGATCTAAGACCTGCCAAGGAGGAGGAACCCCTATCTGAGGTATAGATTAGGAAACGACTTACAAGAAACAACAAATTACGATGTCTTGGCCAACAAACTTGCTAAGGAGGAGGAACCCCTATCCAAAGTATAGGTTGAAGGACAATCCATTAGACAACAACAAACGATAACTGTCAATGACAAATATCCAAGGAGGAGGAACCCCTATCCAAGGAGGGAAATGAAACAACAAGCTATTTGATACAAGATGTAGAAAGAACTCAAATAGGTAGATCAAAATGCAAGCACCTTTTGATATTCTTCTTCAAGCTTCATCAACGAATTACAAAGGTTGGGATAGCAAAGGCACAAAATCATGCACAATTACAATCAACCAACGAACTCTCATCCAAGAGTGAACAAATAGTTGCTTTCAAAGTTGTTGGCAACAATGGCACAACAATTTTGCATAGCAAGTAAAGGTTAAACAAACAATGAGCCCAAGGCTCTTATTTATAGAACTCAAAGGAGTGGGCAACCCCAAAATCTCCTTCAATTAACAAAGAGTTATTGCCATAGTTGCCGCGAGACTGGTACTGGTACTGGTACGGGAGACTGGTACGGGTACCGGTACGGCATTTTTTGAAAATAGGAGACGGGGGTACTTGGAGACGCCATTTTTTTTTTAACATAAAAATTAATAATATATAGAAAATCTGAAAATATAATGACATTGAACTTTCAAAACAATAGCAGTAGTAAACTGTAAAGTTAAGAATAAACATTAACTTTAAATACACAAAATTCAAATCCAAATGTCGTTGTCACATTACATATTCAATAATTAATATTTCTGACCTGAGTAGTGTTGTTGGACTGTCAACAATCATACACAGTTTTGCACCCTTTTATAATAAATTTCTGAGTAGAAATAACCTTCAATGAATACCTGGAAATGAAATTACAATATTTTCCCAGTTGAATGAACTCTGATTTACAACTTGGAGAAGGTTGCAGCACCTCTACACAAGCCACGGTTCCCTTAATACTTCTGCAAACTATGTCATATCACCGAAATTGCAGCGCTAAAAGCCCTAACATTGAAATACACGTGACTAAATCAAATGAATAACAAAATCTAAATTAAAATTATAAGAGGGAATATTATCCATTTATTACTCTTATAATTACTATTATCATAAGATAATATGGTAATTATAAATATATATAACCATATTATATTTATCGAATATAAATAATGACCATTATGGTTATGATCGACATCATAATATTTTAATATAAACAGATGAAACTAATATAGAAGTAATATATTAAAACATATAATATATATTGAAAGAAATAAAGGCAGCGATCAAATGGAATACAGGGATATAAGGAAATTCAATACTTATCGGGGCATCTAAATCTATGCGTAAGTATGACACCGTGAAGACAATGAACTTATTATAAAGAGTATATATATATATATAAAAGAAGCAAATATAAAACTCAGAACCATATATAAAGTCAAATGTGATAAAGAGCAAACATATATAGTCTAATTAGTGACTGAATGGATTCTGTCCTTTTAGCGGAATGGTTATGTCTGAGTGCTGTGCGCATATCATTCAGGAATAATGAACTTTGCTTTTAGACGCCCGATTTTCGTCGCCAATGCCTGTCGTCGCCAGTGCCGTCGAACTCGTTTTTCATAAATATTTTTAAAAATAATGAACTTTGCTTTTAGACGCCCGATTTTTGACTGGAGACGCAGGAGACCTGACGGGAGACGCGAGTTTTAGGGTTTGGAGACGTGGGAGACGGCGGGAGACGTTTTGAAAGTCTCCGAGCTCGAAATGAGGTCTCCGGGTTCGGGTTCGGTCTCCGAGACGCGTCTCCGTCTCCGAGACGCGTCTCAGAGGGGGGGAGACGCGTCTCCCGGCAACACTGGTTATTGCCAATCAATTAGCAAGATTTATTCCTAAAAAGGGGGAAGCAGTAGTTAACTGGAAGACTACCTTAGTTAACTAAAAATAAACAAAGAGTCGACTGGAAACTACTTCAATTGACTGAAAGTAAACTAAAGCTGAACTTTAATGTAAAGTATCCCTCCAAAATAGACATCCACAATTAGTGGAGATCTAAGATCCACAAATTATGGAAGCCAATTAGACATCCTTAATCAATGGGATCTGACAATGCATGATTTATGGGATATGGAGTTAACTTGGAAAAAGGTATCAAGTTAACTCCAATTACATTTAATGTCATCTTGAGTTGACCTAGAAAGAAGCATCAAGTCAAACTCAAGTATCATAAATGCCACTTGGAGGGTGTAGGACGTCCTTCTTTGGTGCCTTTGCAACTCACCATTAATCAACAGTGTTTCTATCCATTCGTTGACTTCATCAGCCTCTGGGGAGTTAATGCTCTATCGAATGATGACGTGGTGTCTAAGCATTACCTCACCTGTCGTGAGTTGATTTTCGAAGTCTATACACTGAGATGCCGCCTCTTCAAACTTGGTTGATAAAGCTGCTACCTTAGCTAGCTTGTAACCATCTGGATTATCAAGAAAGGTACTGCGGATGACGTCTCTGAATTGATTTTGTACAATGACCATCTCAATGTATTCTCCTCCCTCATGCTGATATTCCATGCAAGGGAATGGTATCACCAACATTCTTGTGAAGTTGATGATAGTGGTGACCACTCGTCTGTAGTCAATCAACTCTATCAAATGGGCATCATAGGCTTTCACCTTGTACGCCAACTGTTCTTTCCAAGCAAAGAGATGTTGCTTGTTTTCCTCAGAGTAGACTGACTGATATGCCAATTGCAAGTCTGCAATTGTGCTCTCGTCTTCTAGCCTCTTCTCTACAATTCTTTGTTCTAATTGCTAGATCTCTACATGAAGTCCATGTGCTCTATCCCGTAACTAATATAGATTTTCCAGTATACATCTACCTTTGAGAACAAACTCCTCCACTTGATCTCTCAAGTGTTTGTCGTATGTTATCAATTGTTGATGATTTTGTTCTGCGGGGAGATCTAGTAATCCTGCTAGTAAGGCTGAGACATTTGGGGTGCCATGCATCAAGCTGGAAATGTATGACCTCAATTATTGATTTTCAGCCTTTAAGGCTGCTTTTTCTTTTACATCGTTGGCTATTCTTTCTTGTGCGCTCACTGAAGCTATTCTGAGAAAATCTGCCTCCATTTGTCATGTAGTCTTCTCAAGGTTAAGTTTAGACAATGTATAGTCTTCTACTTGTACCTCATGTACGCTTTTCTTTACTAGTGGGGCAGCGGTCTCTATGATAATTTCACAATCTGCATTCCTTTCTATGTGAACTTGCTTCTTCAACTTCTTCGTCGGCATGTCTTGTGAGATGTGGTCGAATTCAGTGAAGTCAAGTTCATAGGAGGGATTTTCCCTCTTTCTTCCTAGGAAGCTTTCGAGCCAAATAGAATCTCAGCTAACTTCACTAGGAGGACTATGGGGCCCTTGAATGCCGGATGTGTGAGACTGTGTTGGAACAATGTCTCTCGATGGCGAGTCCAAGTCAATGAGGACTTGTGACTGCTGTGATGGTGGTGATATTGGCGGCCCTGTTTCCATAACAAACACCATTTCTACTACTACTTCTTCTACTGCTAGTTCTACTACTTCTGCTAATGGCTCTTCAGCAACTATTCTTGTTGGCTCCTCAGCAACAACTTCTGTTGGTTCTAGGGTAGCAGTCTCTATTCCTTGCTCTGGGGCAGCAATACCCATGACTATTTCAGGACTGTGTGTGGCTTCCTCCACATGTGTCCTTTGTGTTCTGGGCTTTGTAGGCTTTGACATCCTCATCCCTTGGGGAGGATTGTACCACTGCTTCTGCCTAGGCTTCTTTCTTGAAGTGGAAGGTGGTGTAGACTGAACCTATGGCGGCTCTGTTCTGTGATGTACAACCTTCCTTGATTTCTTGCTGTCGAGATAGAGTTAGCTATTTCTAACCACTCTACTCATTCTTTCCTCTATAGACGTGTTTTCCTTCGCATACCAATCCATTCTTGGGAGCAATTGGGAGTCAACTGAATCTGCGAAGAATGAGGGGAGAATGACTCCCCCTTCATCGTCAGATAAACCCTCAATGTCTGCTGACATAAAATCAGCAATTTGCAGGACCTTGAATCTACTATAGTTCCTTCTTCGCACTTCATACTCGTCTTGACAATTTACCCAATAATCTTCCATAGAAGATTTGTGTGACGAGTGTTGTTCGAGATGCGTTGCATAGAGCCCTCTGGGATCATAAGACCTACTCTCAATGAGGTACTTGAGATTAAGCCTCACCGTTTCTTGACTCATCATCTTATCTTAGCATCTGCTGCAAACCTGCATCTATAGAGTCCCATTCCAACGGGATAGTTTACAACTGTCTTCTTCTTCAAGTGCAAGTAGACGTGGACTTCGGACAACTGTCTCAAGAATTCCATGAAGACTACCCTATCTAAAGGTTATCTTGGCATCATGGTTGGGTGACCAATGTAACCATGCACGCGTATGTAGGAGAACGTAGGGAATTGGATGAACCAATCCGCCCAATCCGTCATTGCCTCTTTGGCTGTCTGTGAAATATGCACATGCATCTCATGGTCTAACTCACATACAATGTGCATGATGAAGTGATCACTTGTTCCTTTGAAGTGTCGCTCCACTTGAGTAAACTTAAGACGTGTAAAATGCTCATGAACCTTTTGCACACCTAAGGTTCCCACATTGTTTAATGTCCTGAAACCACCTTTGAAGGCAATCAGGTATAACAGGTAAGAACACATGTGGAACCTATGAGCTTCTAGATACTCGGTGATCTGTTGGTGGAGTGTCACTAATCAAAGTGGCCCAATCATAATGTTCCCTTTTGCCAATGATTTTTGCAATGACATAATACATCCATGACTGGAATTCATTGCCATCCTCTTCTCCAGTGATTCTATTGAGTAAAGTGATTAACACAGCATACTCATCTTTACATTCTCCTTGTTCCACCAACTTAGGAAAGCTAGCCTTTGTCACTTTTAGCCATTTTTCAGCTATTATCCTTTGACATTTGTCTTTGGCTGTCTCGAATGCCTTCTCGCATTTCGTCATTGATATGACCTCGCTGTTAGGACATAATGGAATATCAAAGCACTTTTCAATATCCTGAGGCTTTAGACTACAAACAATTCTCCCATCCACTGCTCTAATTTCTCTAGTGGTAGGATTGTAATGCGTAACACAAGCAATTACAAGCTCCACGCTCTGTAATGTGATGGGGATGGATGCAGCAAGTAGCAACCTGGATTCTTCAATATTTTGCAATGTGATCTGATTCATGCCCTCCAGCTGTTCTAATCAACTACTGGGTTTACCTAATGTAAGTTTATGTCAACCGTTTTCAAGTAATCATGAAATAGGGCCGTCATGGTCCTGTATTGTACCTAAGAGTACTACATCTTGAAAAACTTAAAGATTGACTATAAACTTGACCTTGTTCTGACAATTTTCGGAAACCCCTGAAAATAGTGCCCTGTCGAGAAGTATTTTTCCGGAAAAAGTCTGGCACATGGGTTTTGTTCGTGCTTCAATGCTGAACAACCCCAGTTCCTCAAAATTTTGATTCTGAAACTTCTTCGGAAAAACCCCCAAAAATAGGGGCAGCAAGTTTGTTGATTCTAGAAAATCTAACGAGATGGGTTTCACTGGAAAATTATGCTGAATCTGCCCAGTTGATCAGATCTGATGTAGCCTGTTGCTTTGTGTAACATGCAAGAAAACCTAAGACAAGAAGAGAGGAAGTAGACAGAAGATGGATTGGAAGTTTTTTTTATCTGACTCCCTGAGAAAATCTGTCTTTGAATCCAACCTTAGATTAACAATCTTCTTTTGCTTCAGATTTGCAAGAAATATCGAACAGATGAAAACCTTGGCTAGATCTGTAAATGGCATCCTTGAGAGCTTATGGTTGTTCTTGATTATCAACCTGCAATGAAATAATGAAGTGGGACACCTATACCTTGATTATATAGACTCAAGCCTTAGATCCACAAGTTTGGGAACAGAACTCATGATCAAAAGTTGTTTAGGCTTGATCTAAAGTCCAAAAAGGTGATTTCCACTAATCATGGAGCAAGTTGGCCAAGTTTATCTCAAAATATCTTGACTTTAGTCAACAACCTTTCCTTTGACCTTTTCTAGGCGTCCCTTTTGAGTTTTGCAAGTTTTTATTATTTTCTCTGTTGAATGACCCCAGTTTGATCCTGAATCTAGCTTGATTTGTTGATCCTGAGCTATTGCTGGTACATTCAATGTCGAGCTGGAGGTAAACTGAAGAGTAGTGCCTGGGAGATATGATGGAAAAAAGTTGAGTTTGTGGCCTCAAAAGAAAGGGCGCCTTTCCCAAGGAAGGGCACTTTTGCTTTTGCCTTGGTGGACTTTCAATTGTTTGATCTTCAACCTTTTCAATTGACCTCTCGTGCCTTGATTTGGATTTCTTGTTGATCGAAAAATCAAATGATCTTGTTTGATATCTCATCAGGTATCCAGCTTCGTTTCGCCGAATAAGACTGGAATCTAAAATCTCAGAAGTCAATTTAGAGTTCCTTTATTCAAGGGCGCTCCTCAATGAAAAGGGCGCTTTTTCCTTTTGCACAATGATTTTCACCTTTACAGATGCTCCAGTTTGATCTTGATTATCTGTTGATTGCCTTGTCAGATGCTTGCACTAATGATTACGTTGTCGAGATTAACCCTAACTAAGTAAACTGTCTTGGGAGGCCCTCTGACATTTGGTGCATCTGAAGGCTTATAAAGAAGGGCGCCTTTTCTACCTTGATCCTCACTTTCAATAACTGTTTCTTGATACTTCGTCAACTACCTCTTTTCGCTCTGTCGACAACTGTTGGTGATCAACTTATCAGATGATCTTATTGATTGCTTCATTGTCGAGCCAACAGGAGAACGCCGAAGACGACTGCCTTGCATGATTCATCAGGTTGTATCTAACCCTTGAGAATCAAGGGCACCCCTGCTTCAAAAAGGCTCTTTTTGTCTCACGAACTGATTTCCCCTTCATAGTGTTTCCAGAGTTAGCCAATTTTCAGCCTTTTTTGGTTTTCAGAATCTCCTTCGTCGAACAGCATCGTTTTATCCTTTTTGGCCATGGTTGCATCGTTCAAGTTTTTGAAGCTTCGCTTTCAGCACCTGGTACTGGCCAATCTGCCATTAATGGCTGCGGAGCTCTTAACTTTGTTCCTAAAAAATAGAAATACACCCACCAGAGTAAAACATGTCTTTTGATTATTTTGACTTACCAGTGTGATCATGAAGTCATTTAATCCTATCAAAATCATTTTCAATCATTTCTAGGAAAGTCCTATTTTTGAGGGTTACCCTGAAAATAGGGGCGTAAAACCTTAATTTTCAGAAATTTGCACAGGTGTTCCTTGACAGAAACCCACAAAAACCTTATATTTGGTTTGACCTAAAACAAACTTTTGACGGCATTTTAACAAGATTTAGCTCAATTTATACAAAATGCCAAAAATTTATTTTGGGTACAACAGATTACAAAACCTTGAACAAAAAAACAATAAAAGATCGCTATCCTATACCCAAAATTGATGGACTAATAGACGAACTTCATGGAGCCCAATACTTTTCCAAGATTGATTTACGATCGGGATATCACCAAATAAGGACGAGGAAGGAAGATATCCCAAAAACTGTTTTCTGATGCCACTATGGGCACTTTGAATTTCTAGTCCTACCTTTCAAACTCACAAATGCTCCCACTACCTTTCAATCATGTATGAATCGTATTTTTTGCCAACAACTAAGGAAATTTCTCCTCATGTTCTTTGATGACATCCTCATCTATAGTAAGACATGGGAACAGCACCTCAAACATATTGAAGAAACCCATAAGATTCTAGAACAAGAGTCTTTATACACCAAAGCATCAGAATGTGAATTTGTCCTAGAAGAAATACTATACTTAGGCCACAAAATCAATGCCCAAGGAGTAAGTGTAGATGAGGAAAAGATTGTTGCAATCAAGGAGTGGCCAAGACCCAAAACCCTCACACAGCTAATTGGCCTTGTAGAACTATGTAGTTACTATTGATGCTTCGTGAAGGGGTTTTCAAAGATTGTTGCCCCACTCACAAATTTAACTAAGGGGCCTTTGAATGGAGTGAAACAACCCAACAAGCTTTTGAAGAGTTAAAGAAAGCCATGAGTTCATGCCCTGTCCTAGCCATTCTCGACTTCACCTTACCTTTTGAATTACAATGTGACTCATCCAGTGAGGGAATTGGTGCAGTTCTGATGCAAAACAAACACCCCATTGCATTTGAGAGTGAGAAGCTCACCGAAACTGGCAAACACTATTCAATCTATGATAAAGAAATGTTGGCCATAATGCATGCCTTAGCCAAGATTCGCCAATACCTGTTTGCAGGGAATTCCACATCAAAACAGACCACAACAACTTGAGACACTTTTTGAACCAAAAGGACTTGAATGACAGACAACAAAAATGGGTAAGCCGGGTATAAGCATATGATTTTGATATCGAATATATTAAGGGGAAAAACAATGTAGTGGCTGATGCATTATCAAGACAACCCTACTTAAACACCTTAACCCACATAGCAACAAAATGGAAAAATGATATTATTGCATAATATGCAAAGGACCCCCATGCACACGATATCCTAGAGGGACATCGACCGGATGGAGAGTACAAGGTAGCGGAAGAACCCATCTCTACAATGATAGGATATTCCTCATACCCAACTCCAAGATGAAGGAAAAAATGCTTAAGGAGTATCATGGCAACCCCTTGGCAGGACACCAAGGGTATTATAAGACCTAGAAACAAGTGCGGGAGAGATATTCATGGAAAGGACTCAAGAAGGACGTACTAAGGCATGTACAAGAATGCATGACTTGTCAACAGAACAAAATGAAGCAAACCCACCCCGCAGGTCTCCTACAACCCTTGCCAATTCCAAACCAAAAATGGTAAAGTATCTCCATAGACTTTATGATGGGGCTATCGAAAGTTCAAGGAAAGGATTGCATCTATGTGATTGTGGACCACCTCACCAAATATGCCCACTTTCTAGCCATCTCTACAAAATACCAAGCCCCCAAGTAGCAGAAGTATTCTTTAAAGAGATCTTTAGACTAGATGGTCTTCCTAGGACTATAGTCAGTGATAAAAGATAGCCAATTCTAGCAAGAGCTATTTCAACTGGCAGCAACTGACCTTACACCCAGCACAAGTTACCACCCCCAAACGGATGGACAAACAAAGATTGTGAACAAGTGGGTAGAGGGATACTTGAGAAATTATGTCACTAGCCGACAAAGCACATGGGTGAAGTGGCTACACCTTGGAGAATATTGCTACAATACCACTCACCACATGTCCATTAAAATGACCACTCACCACATGTCCATTAAAATGAGCCCACTCAAGGCATTATATGGGTACGAACCCACCACCTTTAGAAGCCTAATTTCCCAAGAAATCTGAGTTCCAAGGGCAAAGGATTTAGTGCAAGAAAAACATGGACATTATGAACACCCTCAAGAACAATTTATAAGCACAAAACCAGCAAACAATCTATGCCGATTGGAATAGAATTGAGAGAACTTTTGAAGTTGGAGATCTAGTATTCTTACAATTACTACCATACAAGCAATCATCTCTAAAAATAAGCGAGGTAGAAAAACTCAAACCTCGGTTCTATGGACCCTACAAAGTCTTGAGGAAGATTGGCAAAGTGGCTTACGAAATAGAGTTACCCAAAGGAAGCCGCATTCACAACATCTTCCATGTATCAAGGTTGAAGAAAGTATTAGGACAACAATTTGTACCTTGTAAAGAGTTACCCCCACTAGATGATGAAGGCAAACTAGTTCTTGAACCAAAAGCAATCCTCAACATGCGCAAAAAACAATTAAGGAACAAGAATATCCATGAATTTTTGATTGAGTGGAAGGGATTACCAGAGGAAGACACCACCTAGGAAAGTGAAGAAATCTTCAATCACCCAAACCTAAAATTGCTTGAGGGCAAGCAAATTGAGGGGGCGGCTCAGGTGAGGGATTGTCATGACCCAACATGCGATCATGAAGTGATTGCTTATAGAAAAGGATCAAAGCACAAAACAAATTGAGGACAATCAAGAAGACGAGTCATTCACTATAGAAGTGTCGGCAATAATATTAAAAATAACAAATATTAATTATTTGTCTTGAGCGATGTAATGAGCCTAGCTCAAACTGACCTCAAAATGTTGATAGAGAGCTCAAGGAATATCATCAAACAATTCAAATGCAAACTTCCAGCTTGCTGGTCTGAGTTATCAGGTTGATAAAATGCTTGTAGATGATATCAAAGTACTCCAATTGCTTAAAATGCAATACTACAATGTCTAAACTATATCCTAGATGCATCAATGACTTAATTTCATCTTTTACGATGCTTATATATGAGAAAACATGCACCCACAGCCAACTGGTATTTTGTCAAACAGTTGGTATGCAACTACTTTGCTGATAATAATTCCTACAGCCTCTTGGCATTTTGCAAAACACTTGGCAAACATTCTATTGAGTTGAAACAAATGATACTGAAATGCATAAGACAATCATGAATGACTTCCAAATGCCGATATCTTTATTGGAATGCAATCTCCCTTTCAATGGTAACAATTTGAAGGCCAAGACTCTTGGCTCACTTACATACACCATGACTTCTCAAAAATTATAAGAGTCTGATTACATTATTTTTATCAGCATGCTAACCACTAAGACAATGCAATTTATGCTTCTTTACAATGATATAACTATGACTGACCCTCTAAGACTTAAATTAATACTATGCATTTATTAATATAGATTGATAAGAGAAACCTGGGAATGATAGCTACCAGCACAAATATGTTTGATTCCCCCTGCTTACAATGGCTTTGGCTTCTATGGTGTAGTGCCCAACCTCCTAGCTATCCAACGATGCTTCCATGTATTTATTGGGATTTTATATGCCCTCCTAGATCAAAATTGCCTCTCTTGAAGATTGTCGCCCCTATTTCTTGCTGCTGTGCCAAACATGAAATTATCCACCTTAATTACTGTTGCTCCCACCTGCTTATGATGAACGCCTAGCCTCTAGCAATGAAGCGTACCAACCCTTATGAAAAATCGGTGAAATATGAGGCCTCCACAAGCAAAAGCGTGGTCTCCAAGAGAAGGAGCGATGCCTCTTGATATCAGACTTCTGTAATTAATTGTCACAGCCTTTAATCTCCTTTAGAGTGCAACAAATATCATCAAAAACCCTTCCTTGTGTGAGTGCTGCAAGCACAAAGTGGAATCTATGCCCAATGATGATGACTTATGTAAAATTGTGGTTCTCTCTTTAGCTGGAATGAGTAACTGAAAGTCTGATAATACAAATCTGATTCTTCCAAATGCAAATCGACCTCCTAGAATGCCAAATAAATGAAGACTTTTCAACATCAAAATGTCTCCCACAATTACTTCAACCGAACTATGCAAAATTGGCTCAATAAAATGATCAACCCAACAATACCTCAACTGCTGTGTAGAATCCAAACCCTTATCCAGAAAGTACAATAATACATCAGCTATTGTACTCAAATATATTTCACAATGAAGCACAAATGGAAGACTGAAGTATCTTCCTCCCAACTGCAATAATTCAAGTGATATTTCACACCCTCAAAATTGCCTACCAATTGAGAGTTTTCATTCTCAATGGCCAACTATGACAACTGCAGAAACCCTAGGCTCCACAATGCACATCAAAAACAAACATCAACATAAACAACAAATTTGGATGATGAGAATGAGGCCCATGGTGTTTATTTATACTTTTTCCTCAAGAGGTTGGCCTCCTTCTAGAACTTTCCCAAGTCAACTTCTAGAAGGAATGTTATAATATTATTTTATTATTTTAATATTGCACTTTATAATTATATAAAATATTAACCAACTCCAAAAGTGCAATATAACATTATAAAATAAAATAAAGGTTTCCAAAAATAGAAATATCCATGATGAGAATAAGAAAACCTTCACGAAGTCACGAAAAGAGCCAACCAATTGTTTAGAGTTCTTGTCCAATAATATCCACACAATTTGTATTTTCCGAATCTATTACTCCAACAATACTAAATGAACAACAACACTAATAATTGATGCATACAGAAATAAGATTATGCAAACCACAAACTTCTAGTTTTTAAAAAGGATATCCAAACAGAAGGAACATACAAACATTTGAAGTGTGAACTTTTTACCAAATGCAACACTCCAACAATCTTGTGTTGTATCCCTGCTTTCAGGTTCAAATAGAGCTACCTGCCATAAGTTATACAAATATGATTGAAAAAAAAAGAACTAGATAAATTGGACTCCAATATGTCACAAAAAAAGGAATTACAGTACGATGACTGAATAAATTTATAAAAAGGAACTTATACTATCAATGCTTCAACAAAACACAAAGCTATCAAATCACAAAAAATCTTAAAGCTACATTTTTTTTTCTTGAAAGACGCAAAATAAACAAGTTCTTTTTAAAGATATATTTTCCACTGAAACTTTCCAAGTGTGGGGCTTTGCTAAACACTTGGGAAATCCTACATTTAAAAAAATCCACCAACTGGCAACAAAACATGAAGTGCAAGGCTATGAGTAACCACAATCTTGCCAAAACCATTAGATACTTGAGAAAATATTGTCAAATCCTAATTGAGGCAATAAATAAACAAATAGGAGAACTAGCCTAAAATAAAAATACTCACTGGATCATCTTTTTGCCGCTGATCCCAAACACACACACATCCTGTAAGATTCAGTTAAAGCCAAAATCAAAATAAAGGATAAAGGCACATATTGATATAATTATGCATAAATGGAGAAAAATGCAAACACATTAATATTGTGTTAAACCTTAGCTATGTGACACAGTTAAGTAAGTTGGGTATTCTGGATGCTTTTTGATTTGTATGTGTGAAAAAAGAGACATTTGACCACATCTTTTAGAAGTACTTGACAGCCAAAGGGCTTTGGCATTGGTTACAAACTCAATTCAACGTCCTTTTTACTGCGAATTTTCTTGGAAAGGACTGTCTATGCCATTTTTGGATAGCTAGGGGCAGCTCCATGAGTCTTTTGGCATAAAATTCAAATGTCAACAATCAGTTTTCTTTGTGGGAAATGATGCAAACTACTTATGAGGAAGATACCATCCCCAGTCAGTTTGGCGAAGCTGAAACTTCTTAGAAAAGATTTGGGTTCTATAGTGAAGCTAAAACTGAGCTTTATCAAAAGAATGTGAAATCATTTCCAACTAAGTGCAAGCCTAGGAGTTTTATTGCCTTTCCCATGTAGGGAGAGATTTTATTTGAAATCCTGATGCACAGCCAATGGAAATCATTTCCTATCTAGAATATTATACTATGTTACCCTAAGTTTCCAAGACACAGATGTAAGGGGATAGGGGGACACATTTCGGGGTATTTGACATTTTGGGGATGGCAAGGGATGGCAAAGGGGACCGCTATATAAAAAATGGGAAAATTTTAAAATATTGATATCATAACATCATTAAAACATTCATATATACATTATAGAACCTTGATATATAGCATGTGTGTTAAATTGAGAGTTCGTGAGAGAGTTGAACAAATTAGTAAATGTCAAAATTTAATTTGTGTATTGTGGAAAAAAGATTTAAAATATATAGAATTGCAAATACATTTGATATATCATATAAAAGTATACTTTATAATAATAATGACATTTGAATATTTGATAGTATGAAACTTTATCATTGTTCAACGATATTGTCATATGGGGCGATTCACTACTCATGAGTTCTCTTCGTTCAGAAAGCCTCACGAGGTGAACTACCCTATATCACCTCAATGGAACAGCGGTGAGAATTTTAGAATCCGAAAGAGCAGGTCACAAAGGTTCTCTGGAAAAACTGAAAGGCTCTCGACCAAAGGACGTCAGTGCAGAAAGTGGACGATAGTGCGGCACACTGGCGTCTCATACGGACCAAAGAGTGAGTTTATCACATAAAATGCTTAAATGATCACTTCTACTCTGAATGCTAAAAACCACAGAATACAATAAAATAGCAGAAAGTGATAGAACTGAGATAAAGTAAAGAGTATATGATAAAGATAAGGAGAAGAAGGGAAAAAACACTTACGACCGTGCGGGTGATGAAGCCTCCACCAAACAAATGCCTTCAAAACCTAAACACAAGAGGGAGAGAGAAATTGTAGGATGGCTGTATAGGGGCCTGCCTTAGTCAGACCCCATTTGGTGTTCCCACCTCCACAGATAGCCAGATAGATAGAGAAGTAGAAATGAAGTAAATAGCACTAAAGCACTACAAAACAGTGTTATGCTACTAACCAAGTAATAGAGGAGAGGAGTGAAAGCTTACCACCTCCACCAAGAGCACTCAAGGCTAATGGGGGAGAAAATGAGAGGAACACAAGCCTCTGCTGCAATGGTGTCTTGTTCCACACTTGCTCTACTGACGTGGTGGAGTGTTGATGTTGCTGCTGTAAAGTGTAAAGTGTTTTGAGAGATGTTGTGAAGCTTTGTGAATGAAGTCCAGAAGTGGTGAAGATATCTTCCCACCTTTCCTCCAACCCCCTAATGCAAGTCCAAAGACTAATTATGAAGGAATGAGAAGGAAAATGGCCATATTTGGGTCGGTCGGCCGAGGAGGGCGTTACAAATCGACCCCCAATGGAAAGTGTAATGCCTTTGCAGGCTCCAGATGCGGGAATCTATCAAGGACGTAAGCACGCCATGAGGACGCCCACGCGAGGACGTCTGTGCGCCACGCGAGCGTCCCCGAAAGAAACGCCTCCACCGACGCTCAGAACAGGCGCCAAGTGTAATGCAAGCAATGGGCTTAGGTGGAATTAAGCCTCTGAACTTGGTTTTCTAAGGTGGACAAAGGAAAAAAGGGGAATTGCACATAGGGTGCAAATTCACTCTTATACAGATATTATGATAGTCATACAGCTAATTTTTTGAGTTGACAGTTTTGGTCTCCACTCTTGGACCCCCTCATTGTAATCAAGTTTCTTATGTGACAAGACATCCCAATAACTAGTGGAGGTTTGGAGTGGAGACCCCAATGGAGAGGGGCAACACCCCTCATGGGGGTCTCAGGACAATGGCCTCACTAGGGTCAAGGGGCAAAGCCCTCGCCACCAAGCACAAATTAAGGCCTTTGAAACCACACAAACCTTTATGGTGCATGCCAATTTCACAATTTTATCATTTTTTAAATCATTAAGTTTTTTCTTTAAAAAATTTACTTTATTATGGGGACAACTAGCTATCACCAAGACAGGCAGGGACATATGTGACATGCCCTGACTATCAAGGGGATGGCTAGCCATCTCCTTTTATTTTCTGGGATGTCCTCAAGTTTTGGAGACGTCCCCTGCATTTTTCCCCAATTCAAGGATGGCTCAAGGGCGTCCCTTAGGCGTCCCCATGTCCCCGAAACAAGGACATCTAAAAAAATGTTGGGGACGCATCCAAAAATTTCCTTGGTATTATAAGATGCATTTTTTTAGGAGAAAAAAGGTGTAAAGCCCCTTACCAAGATTTTTAAATACTTGTTAATTTGCCACTTTCATCTCATAAGCATTTTACCAAACACATGGCAGGACAACAAACTAAACAATATTTTTGAATTTTACAATGTAGAACAGCTACAACTTTCATTGATCACAAGCACATTCACAAACAATTGCCAAACAATGAAAAGATCACTGACATTTTAACGAACAATTGGCTGTTGTAGTTTTAATTTGTGAAACTAGCTGATATTAAACTGACACAATTATTGATAACATTGAGGGTGATACAAAATCACACAAATCCTTGTTCTCCAAATACACTCATACATATCATTAGAACAATATTAAATTGAGCTTCATATATTGGAAAATGCGGACATGTAATGGCTTTTACAAATCATAAATTAAATTCAAAAATTGTACCTTAGAAAGAAGAATGTTGTAGCTTGTATGATCAGCAATTAATATAATGTAGCTTGAAGATTAACCAAACTCAATCCCCAACTTCATAGAAATCCCCAAGGCGACTCCTCCAAACCAACATGTATCCAATAGGTGCGGCTAATAATAACTCCATTTTTGGCAACTTCCCTTGATTTGAATATATATATATATAGTAGCATCGTAAATTATGTTTTGTCCTCCCTTAAATTATATTCAAATGTTCATATTTATTGGGAGACTTAAGGCTGACATGGGAAGAGAATATTCAGAAATCTGCAAAGTAAGGAGAAGATGATACAAGCTACAGAAAAGACGAACCTTCTATAACACAAAAAGAAAAAGAAAATTTTTTAATCACTTAAAATATTGCCTTCACATAAGACAAGACATGGGACCATAAAAAAGCTGACGCAGCCTTTTTGAGAGTTTCCTACATGCTTTAGGACTCTTAATCAGCATCAACCTGCCTTTAGTACCACCCATCAGCTTGGGAAAAGACAAAGGAAGGAGTGACGTAGCCTTTGAAGACTGTCTACAGCCATTGCTACCCAACAAAGGAGTCAAATAAGGTCAAAACAACCAAAAGGATGTGCCCTACATGTGTTTAGGGAGCTGCTGGTGATGTTACAGGTCAGAAAATTAGTATTTAATTTATATCACCTTTGCTGGTATTTCTAATATAATTTTTTGTCTGGTTTAAAGAAGTATATCAATTGATGTAACAAATAAGCTTGGGTTGGCATGGAAGTTTATTATGCAAATTTCATTGTATTTGCTAATATATACTCAGCCAACATAAGAGGTCAAAATCTGATTTGTTGCATCTGTATTGTAAATTGGAACTAAATGATCTATATTGTGGATTGAATATTCTGGGCAAAGTTTGTTAAACAAATTGGTTTGCTGAAGATTATCATTGTGACTTCCTCTCATACTTGTTATGCATTGATTATGTATTGAAAAAAGAAACTCATATATCTCTATTCCCATAGAGTGGAAGGTGATTGGAATGGGGGACGAAACCCTAGATGGGGCAGAGTCAATGGAAGGGGGGGAGCACAAACACGGTTTGCAAATAACTAATAAGGAAGGCGACACACAGCAAGATGGCTTGAATGAAAATGAACAATGGAACAATAAGGCGAAAGACAATAGTCTGAATCTGGGTGGCAGAATCTCCCTGGTCCTAAACTCGGATAAACTCCAAGCGGAAATTTTGCGATTGGAAAACCTAGGGCTGTTGGCCAGGTGGTATGGCAAAGACCTAAACTGGGAAAGCTTAAAAAAGTGGTGGCATGGAAAGTGGAGGAAGATCTGCAATTCAAATCCCTTCCAAATAGATACTTTTTGGTAATTTTCCCTTCGAGAGACATAAGGGAAGAAATCGTGAACGACATATGGGTGCTAGATGGCTATGGCTTCTACATTCGTCGGTGGATGGCAGGGTTCGACCCCATTAACCACAAAATGGAAGTGATGCAAGACTAGTATAAGCTCCCTAATCTCCCAATGGAATTTTGGGAACCAAGCATCCTAGAAGAATTGGAAATTGCTTGGGCACCTTTTTATGTGCAGAAGAAAGGTGGGATCCAGTGGGAATCAACACTCATGTCAGAATCTGCATTGAAAAAAACCCTAATAGGGAAATATGGAAAGAAATAGAGCTAATCTCAGGTCACCGAAGATGGATGCAGACCCTAGTGGAAGACTCACAATCATGCAACAACTTGGTTAAACCCTGGGGTTGTAGGCTCTGAAACAAGGCATCAGGCAAGGAGAAACAGCACTATCATGCCTATCCATAAATCAGGATGGATCCTTCACCAAAGCATAGTCAGATCGCACTCAAAACTAGAAATCTGATTGCCACACCAATAAGATGGAGCTGTCGAAAACCCTCAAAATGGACTGAATGAGGAAGAAAAATGGTATGGCATAGATCCCCAAGGGCAAGAGTTAGGGGAAAATGTTAAAGATGTGGCCTCAAAAACCAACTGTTTGATAGCGTTGAAACAGAATGTGGTTCCTCATGGACAGGAAGTTGAGGAGATTGAAAGAAAGGTGGAGTATGCCCAAGGGGAGGATTTGAATGCGCAAATCTCAGAGGCTTTGGAGCAGAGAGGTGGAGCTTGAATCCTTGATAGAAGTTGGCAATGAATTGGTGTCGCTGGAAAAAGCTACAAAAAGTAACTTGGTGGAGGAGGATGATGGGGATTTGTTTGACGACTGGACACATTGCCCAATTTTAGAAGAAGATGACTTGCCTTTTGGAGAAGGGAGTTGTCTAAATTCAGGAAAAAGGAGAAAAATCTCACACACAGAAACACCTGAGCAAGGAAAGTTGGGTATAGGCCAAAAGGACATGCACAAATCTTCTTTTGATTGTGGAGAAAGCAAGAAACGGGGAAGGATTCCAAACCAAGAAAAGCCCAAGTGGGATGGCGAAGCTATTGGGGAGAAGAAGATTAATGAAATGTTGAAATTAGGAAAGAGCGAAGCTCTTCCTGAACAACAATGAAGATCATTACATGGAATGTTAGGGGCTTAAACAAGTGGTGCCTGATCAAGCATCAATTAGAAACATTTCAAGTAGATATAGGTCTTATCTAGGAAACCAAGTTAGGTGAGCAAGAGAAGATCAAGTTTGGCAGGAAATTGAAGCATTGGTAAATGATAGGGGTTAATGCAGACAGCACCTCAGGCAGTCTACTGACTATTTGGAAACCGCAATCTATATTGGTAGAGGAAGTGGCTAGTAGTAGGCATTGGATCATTTGTCAAGTAAGATGTCTCATTTTGAATCTGCATTTTTTACTTATTAATGTTTATGGCCCTTCAACTTGCATTCAAAAAAGGCAAGTCTGGCAAGAACTAGGTATGGTGCTTAATAATCATGGGTAGGAATTTTTTGTCACTAGGGGATTTCAATGCTATATTGAGATCTGGAGACAAGAAAGGAGGGGTGGGAAGGGTGCTTCAATCTCAATCAAATCTGATAAACTTTGTTGAAAGAAATATGTTAATAGAGGTTCAAATGGGGAATGGAAGTTTTACCTTGAACAGGAGAAAGGGTTATTGCAGCATAGCTGAAAAGCTCGATAGGTTCTTTTTTAAAGGAAACTTAGGACATTTTCCTTTCACTTTGGATTGTAAGATAGTGTCAAGTGTAGACTCGGATCATTTTCCAATTCAGCTGGAAATAATTCGTGAAAAAGGGCCAATAAGGTGTCTATTCAAAATTTGAAATCATGTGATTCAAAGATCCGAATCTTCTGGATCTTATTAATCAATGGCAGACGAGCTGCAATCCAAAGGCTCCAAGATGTTCAATATAGTCACAAAACTAAAAACAGTAAAACAAAACATAAGGCAATGGAATAAAGAGTGTTTTAAGAGCATTTTTGAAGAAAGATGCAAGATCGAAGAAGCATTGAAGGTGGCCTTAGAGAAGGTGATACAAAATGGTATGGATGACAATAGTTATGTAGAGAAGGAATTGACAAGAAAGCTGAATTATGTCCTATCTAAAGAGGAAATCTTCTGGAGACAAAAATTCAAAGAGATGTGGTTAAAGGCAAGGGATAAGAACACAAAGTACTTTCGTAACTCAACTAAGGTGTGCAGGGAAGTTGATAGAATATCGAGCATTAAATTATCGGATGGCAAGTTGTTGGCTAAGCCTGAGGAGATAAAGGCAGCAGCAATTGTTTATTTTCACAAATTTGGGTTTCAAAAGGAATGGTTGGACTGGGTCTTTGGATGGGTCACATGCCCTATATTTTCATTCCTTGTAAATGGTTCCCCGGAAGGCTTTTTCAATGCCTCTCGGGGTCTTCAACAGGGAGACCCTCTCTCCCCCTTTTTGTTCATAATTATGGCCAAATCTTTGGGGAGATCGGTGAACAAAGCCTACAGTGATGGATGGTTGGAGGGGCTTCAAGTCACTAGTAGCCTTCTTGCAATAACACACCAGTGGTTCGCGGATGACACAATGCTATTTGGATCCACAATGATCAAGGAGGCCAGACATCTAAAAGGTGTCCTGGATAAGTATGCCTTTGCTTCGGGTCAGGAGATAAGTATAGCGAAATCTAAAATATTCTTTTTCAACACGAGTAGGGATAGAGAAAATCAAATCTTGAGGATATTAGGTTTCAAAAAATGGAAGCTTCCTTGCAGATATCTTGGTCTCCCACTAGCAAAAGGTGTGCAGCATGGAAATATTTGGAGCACTCTTCCTGAAAAAATGAAGGAGATATTTTCTTCAAGGAAGGACTGTTGGCTTTCGTGGGCAAGCAAACTAATGATGCTTAAATCAGTTATTGCTGCTCTCCCGATTTACATGCTTTCGTGTCTTCCATTAGCAGCTGGGGCAAACAAAGAGCTTAACAAAAAGATGAAGGATTTTTCCTGGAAAGGGAACTCGGAACAGCACAAGTTCCAGTTTGTGAAATGGCAGAAAGCCTGTGAGAGTAAGAAAGCGAATGGGGCTGGGGTGAAAAATCTTCTTCTTTAGAATAAAGCATTAGGGGCTAAACTAGTATGGACACTTCACACAAAATGTGATAAATGTGATTTGAAATGGCTTAAAAAATTGAGGGAAAAGTATCTAGATGGTGAAGAAAATAGTATCTTTATGGCTAGAACTCTTTCAAGTGGATGAAGAATCTGGAGTTTCATGAAGTGTTCTAGAGATTTAATATTGGATCACCTCACTTGGGAGATAAGGGATGGCAGCTCCGCTCTATTCTGGGAAGACTCCTGGGATGGCTTCCCCAAGCTAGCAGAAATGGTAGATTTGGAGCTGGTCAAAATAAGAACACAATAGGCATGGGGAGATAGGGTAAGAGATTGCTTTGTGGTTCCGCCCAAGCAGGATGATTTGTTTTATCAATGGAAAAGCATACAGCAATTGGGGTTTGATGTGGAGGTTGTGGAGGCATATGAGGCAGTGTTGGGAGCAAGGAAGATCTGTGTGAGGCAAGGTAAAGATAGCATAAGATGGAATGCCTCGATGAGCAAGGAGTACAAAGAGAAAGAAGGCTATATCATAATGTCAGATACTGGGGTGTTTGAAACCAAGCTGCCTATTAATCTCTGTTGGAACAAAGCTTGTCTCCCGAAGGCAGGTTTGTTCACCTGGGCGGCATCACAAGGTAGGGTCCTAATAGCAGATAGGTTCACAAAGTTTGGGTATTAGGGGCCCTCAAGATGCCCCTTGTGTAAAAAAGCAAAAGAGACTGGGGACCATTTGTTTTTCAATTGCAAATACACTCAAGAATGTTGGAGCTCGTTATGCTCTAAACTGCAGTGGTAGTCGGCATTTCCATGTAGCTTGCTAGAAATGCTTAACAGTTGGCCAACACCTCATATGCAATCGATGTTTGGTGGTTTGTGGATAACAAACCCTTCAATCATCATATGGGAAGTCTAGAAGGAGAGGAATAGACGCATTTTTCAAGATAAGGAAATGCCAGTTGATAGGCTGCAAACCAAAATTGAGGCCAGCATTGTGGAATACACCAATGCAAGATTGGATGAACTAAGTACAAAGAAGATGAACTTTTCCATTTGGGATGCCATGGCAAGGAGGAATTCGTATGGATTGAAAGTCCTAGCATATGTTGGGAAGGGGGGTTCGGCGATGACGAAGGACAAAAGAAAGGTATGTTGGTCTCCTCTGGAGTTGGGATGGGAAAATGTCAGAACCCTGGTGGTTCTCGATTTCAAACCCTAACTGATGTTTTGAGATTTTTCGCAGTTTTGTGTTTTTTTTTTGTGATTTTGAGGTTTTTACAGGCAATATGAAAAATTGCGATTTCTCTAGGAATTGGAAATAAATTCATAAAAAATTCAAATAAACTTTGTAACGCATGGAAATCGTTCAGAATAGATAGGAGTTCTATTATTTCAACTTTTCCCGAACTTACAATGTAGAAATCTGAACATACAATGAAAACATATTAAATTTTATTGAGAAAAACCTGGTTTTCTGTAAGTGGCGGCTGCAGCAATAAATGCTGGGGTACGGCCAGGAATAAAGAATCCTCCAGACTCTGAATACACTGCCAAATCTCCAATGAAAGCCTAAGACCAAGCCAACGCCTCAAGCTGAGAGCCAGAATCTGAAACAGGAGAATAATCTCTGAAGACAAGAGTACGGCCTGCAGGTACAGTGGTACGGCCAGTCTGCAGCAATTAATAAATGGTACGGCTGCCTTGAAATTTGTGCCAAGTCTCAAATGTAAGATCTCTGAAGAATTCGCCTTAACTGCCAGATGATGTTCTCTGTAAATCTCTGCTAAAATAATCCAATATTCTCAAACTGTGATCTCTGAATGAAATCACCAAGTGCCAGCTTCAACTGATATTTCACAGCCTCAGTCTGCCTGATTCCTGAAGAGTTTTCGTTCTCCAGAAACGATCGTCTGCCAGAAACCCTAGGGTTTGCAAACTCCAATGCTCAGAGCAAAAATCAAGACAAAATTGAATAATAACATGATAGTTCGATTTTACCTGTGAAAGGAATATATTGCTCCTTGAGAAAATTCGACCTAAACTCCATTTTAATAAATCATTTAAATTAATGATTTAATTTGCACTTTGACTTAGGAAAAATAATTAATCATTGGCGTCCCCTTTTTAATGAATATAAATACTCATTAAGTCACCTTTTAATAATATATTATAAAGTACGATTAAATACTTTATAATTAAGCCAAATAATTAAATATTTAAATATTTCAATAAAGTGACTTTATTATAAAGTCAAATTATTAAATATTTAATAACTCATTAAATACTCCTTATTTCTCCGTCAAATCAAACAACTGCTGAACTGGGTCGAATCTGAGCTGAAAAATTGCACCAGGTGCCCTGCCCGAAATAGCAGCTTCCGCCTGACCTAACTTTCTAAAAATAGAAAGTTCTCTGAAAAAGCTCTCTGGAGGATTCTGCGAAGGCCCAACCTGACACAACAGCAAACTGGAGCTACCAAACACTGGATAACTGCCACCGATGATCCTCTGCACACCCTGTCAGCCTACGAGGATCGAAATTATAGGCTAACTCCTCGACAAGCAGTGTCAGCTAAA
>VDFB02318061.1:0-26427 GCA_007258455.2 Sequoia sempervirens | reverse complement strand
TTGATTTTGATGATTTGATTAATTTTGATGATTTGGATGTTGTTGATGTTGGGATTATTGATTTGGTTGATGTTGTTGATGTTGAGATTGTTTATTTGGTTGATTTTGATGATTTTTATGTTGTTGATGTTGGGATTGTGGGATGTTTGAACCATTCAAGCTCATGTTTTATGACGGTGGATTCATCCCATAGTTTTTCATGTTTGAATTTTGAGCATTAAATGTTGGTGGGATATTGGTGTTTTGAAAGCCTAGATTTGTATTGGTATTCCCTAGACTTTGAGCATTGAATGTTGGTGGGTAGTTTTAAAAGCGTAGATTTGTGTTGGTGTTCCCTAGACTTTGAGCATTGTACAAGGGATTTTTTTTAAAGGGGTAAGCGCTTTTGACCTAGAGCTATGAATCGGTGAGGTCACAAATGGGGGACCTCATCCCAAATTTAAACATTCAACAATAACAACCCAGTGGGGTTTGAACCTTGATGGTAAGAACAACACCACAACAACTTAACCATAACACTATGCCACTATTGGCAACATTGTACAAGGGGTTAACATATTGATTGTATAAATTTTTTTGATGTATCCCTTACAAAGTAATTGTTGGTTGACTTGACACATTAAATGAAGAAGGCCTTGTTATTTTTTGTGTAATATGTTATGCCAAAGATTCACTAGGGAAGTTTCTTGATGCTATTTGTGCAAAGTATTGTTCTTCTAAGGCCATTGTTACCAAGGATTTTTCTTTGATTGTGTTGACATCAAAGTTTGAGGGAAGTTTAGAACCATTTTGTGCAAGTTTTAACATGTACAAATTTGGTTCAAGACTCAACATAGTTTCTATCATGTGACCAAGAGTTGGATCTTGTGACATTTCTAGAAGTTCATCGGGGGTGAATTCTCTAGGTTTATTAGTAATGTCTTTTATATAAACCATTTCTATTTGGGACGTTTGAGGTTGAATTTTGGGTGGTAATTAAAATTCATGAGTAACAATGGGCATTCCATATGGTTGGTCTCCAACATTTGTGGTAATAGGAACATTTGACTCACTTGAATTGGACTCCATGTTCTTTTTGTGTTGTGACCTAGTTGTGACCATAAAAGTTATAGCAACCTTAGGAGACACTGGATGTAAATGACTTTGTTGAAATGTTTTGGTTACCTCAAATTTTGCTAATAATGACACTTTGATAGGTTTAGGACTTGTAGACATTTCAAAATTCCTTAATGTATATCACGCATCTTGAATCACATTTTTCCATCATCGACATCATTCTCACCCTCATCCTTGCATTTCAGTTCATTTGCATCATTCATCCCCTTTTAACATCACTTTCACCTATTAACCCTATTTATCCTTATTAATTAAATGATCTTGAATTTTTTAATTAATTTATCCTTTTCATCACTAATATTCCCCTTTGTCACCCTAATTGGATAATTCCTAATTATTTAATTAGTATCATATCATTTATATTCTTCTAATCTCATTATAATTAAATAATATTTATTATTTAATTATCCCATCCTAATCTTCATCCTCACATTGAATTAAATAATTCCTAATTATTTAATGACCCTATTTTCCCTCCACAAAGCATATTCTTATGGAATATTCCATTTCAAAATATCTCAAACAACTTGTCTCAACCATTTATGACCCTTGATCTTGAAATCAATCCTCATCCAGTGATCTTAAATATCTCAACCATTTTCCTAAAATAGTGGAGCTAGCTTGAGTTATAACTAATCCTCCTCCATCCATCCTCCCTTATTCACTCTCCTTTGTGAGTGTTTCTGATCAATCTCAACCCTTCTTTATGGGGTTTCTAACTCAATCTCATCGATTGATTCAATTTCATCAAATCTATAAAAGAACCCTCGCCCCTCTCATAATTCTATCTAGATAATTTATGAAGAGATCATGTCCAAATGATTCTTGAGAAAATTTTAGCATTCATCATTGCATTCTAGGTCATTATCAAGCTTTTGAAATCATGGAGGCTTTGTGTTGACAAGAAATCCAACATATCATCATCAACACAAATACACTCCACCATGGGATTGTAAGATTGTGTAGTTTGAATTCATTTGTGTTTCAATTTGATTGATCTAATTCTTGTTGTTTGAATTCATAGCTATGGAAATTGCATTTCTTGAGTAGGTCGGTTCTAATCCTTGTTTTGGTTTCATTTTGATTGAATTAATTGATCTAATCCATGTACATTTTCTCCCCTTACAATATTTGGCACACCCGATGGGACCTAGGTCCTTTGATCTAACACTTTCATTAAGTTTTGTGAGTAGTAGCAGGTTTTGGGTTGCTGTCATTTTTTGTAGAGGTCACTTTCATAACTTGGGTCACTACCATCCTAATATTTGAATGCGGCCATCTCATTTTTTTGGTTTCTATTGCTCTAATTTGGCCCCAGTCATTCTGGTTTTTTGACTGGTTAATAGAGGTTTTCTTTTTTTTGTAGGAACAAAGCCACTATCATTTGAATAGAGCCACATTCATCCTATTTCTAGTCCCAGTCATACTATTTCTTGGGCGCTATCATCGATCTAGCTACTCACGTCCTTTCTATTTTGTAGGTTTCTGAATATTTTTTATTTGACTAGAAAAACATGATGACTATCATCTAGAACAAAATCACTATCATCCCATTTTCCAGTCACTATCATTAGATTGAACAAGGTTGTCTCAGCACCAAAGTCACTATTACAAGTAACATGGTTGCTATTTTTCTACTTTCTACTTTTGTGTCAATTTTTCAATCTTTCTTGGATTTGGAGTTTTTTACCTAACCCTAACCCTAACTCAATTGCTATTTATTGTGATGATATTTTACCTAACTTGTTGGGTGCAACTCTTGTAGGGTGAAGATAAGATTTCATAAAACTTCTAATCATTTGCTTATAGGGGTGACGAACGGTCCAAGACATTCAAGATCAAACTAATAACTTTCTTGTAGCTCCTTCAAGATTTATTTTCTTTTCAAGCATTTGTATGTGTGTTTGACATCTTAAACATCTTGTTTTGGTTTTTAAAACACAAATTTCCTAGATAGATAACACTTTTTTGGGGGCTTAATAATTTAATTGCAATGAATTGTCCACCGTGTTTTCCATGATTGGAAAATTGGATGTGTATCCTCTCCCTTTGCGTCATTTGACGATCTTGGGTTTCACACTTTTTGGACAACAAAGGTGTTTTGATACGTATCCTCTCCCCTTGCATCATTCAATGATATTGGGTGTAAGAGAAATATCAAAACACTAAGCCTTTGTTTTGTATTAGAGGGGCCTGCTTATGTGACACATCCCACAATGGAGAACTCAGGCAACTCTAAGGCATGTTTACTGGTGGGCTATATAAAGTATGCAAAAACCAAAGTAAGTAGCATAAATTTGGGATGTTCATACCTATCCATGCCTACTCTCATGCGAACGAATGTGTCACTTAGGAGAAGCTAGAGACTTTAGTGTCTCATGGTAGACATACACTCTTGGTGTTCATAGTGTCACTAAATATCTTTATTCTATAAGTTATCCAAGCTTTCTGAAATGATTCCTCAAAGTAGTGCATCAGAATAGCACTGTTTCAAGAAGTTACCTACCACGTTCAATCTATAGTTGAGGTGAAAGGCTTAAAAGTTAATTCTCTTTTATGAAGCCAGGGGTATCAAGGTAGCACATGACCTTGGTATGGCCTATTTGACCCCTCTATCAGATACAGATCTAACATCAATCCTCTATGGGTGAGGTAGGCCTACACAAATGATCGTCCCGTTATTCCTTAGGGTGTAATTGATTTTCTTGTTCGAGCCATACTAGTGGATCTTATGGAAGAAGGCCCATAAAATATCTCCCTTTCCCATTGAGTCAATTATTTTCATAATTTTGACTAATGTATTGTATCACTTTCTATCAAACACATCCCCCAAAACATCAGATCAAACACATTCAAACTTGAATTTTTTTCAAAAACTACCACAAACTGAACAATATCAAAATTGGGTCACTATTGTCAATTTTACCACTTTTGTTCCAGAATCCTATCATAGTCATCCTAATTTATGTTTGCTTCTGTGCAAAGAACCACTATTGTCATTTCTATTTTACCAGTCATTGGTCTACACAAAACCACTATTTTCAGGATTACCACATTCATTCCTTTAACAAAATTGCTATTACCAAAATTCTACCACGATCGTCCTAGATAGTAGCCACTATCATCCTTGTTTTTAGCCTATCTCAGAATCTATCAAAACTTGGTTTTAAAACATTGGCATAACACCTTACTCAAATTTCATAAACCTTTTTCACCATTGGACTTACACCTTCACACATCCATCTTGTACCATCAAACAAATTTACCATCCATCTTGCACCATCAAACATTTACCCTTTCATCTTTCAAAATTGGCTTTTACCTAGGGTTGGTTACTATCACCTTTTGGAAGAAAAAAAATTAGACCTGCATCATTCCTTATCAATAGTCTTGGAAATCCTTTTGCATCACCATCATCAAATCAAGCATCCACTTTACCTTTGGACAAACATTCAAAAAAAAATATCAAAATCAATCACCTTGGTAGCATTCTTATCAACACACCATACCCATATTTACTTGCAACCTCATAGCTAGTTCAAGTAAAGCAATCAACATATCCTTCATCACCATCCTTGATATGTAGCAAGCATCAAATAAAATCTTGTTCATCCTTGTCTTCATAGGCTAGTGTCATATCAAAATCACCCAGAATCCACTCACACTCCCTTTATAAGGTTGAACATCCATAAACATGGCATTGTTTATCAAAAATCATCCAAAATACACTCATCTCCTTGTCATAGGTTTAATTCCAAAAATTACATCATTTCTAAACATCCAAGAGTCTCATATAAAACTTTATCATCAAACAATCCCAATATCCACATCAATCCATATCAATCAACCAAAATCCTTTGTCTAACAGGTTTGTAAAATTTTCCTTTGTACACCATTTCACTAATCAAATTTTCAAATCACAACATCACCATCCCTTCATAATTTGTAACATAACATTCACCAACGTCCATTGGGCTCGTTTATGACAACAACAAGATCCCAACATCGAAAGAAAATGGAAGCTAGAAAAAGTAGCTCAAATGGACCTAGTAACACCAATGTGGAAACTTTACTTTCTCAACCTTGGGGATTTGATCCTAATGTAGCTATGAATTTTTCAACCCCTCAAGCATAACAACCAATGTTTAGAGCTAAAATTCCACCTCCAATTGAACAAGATCTACAACTTCAACATCAAGAAATTCTTTCTAGAAACCAAGATCAATCCCCTAGTCTACGTGATGTAGTCATTGAAGAACATGATAGTGATGAAGAAATCAGTGATGAAAATATCTTAGAGTACTCTCAAGATCCTAAATTGAAAAAACTAATGGACAAAGTACTTGGTTTATATCCTAACACATAATTTTTTAAACTTTCACAACATGGTGCTAAGTTACCTATGAACTTTAACATTGATTCTCTTAGAGACCCATCCCTTATCCACATGGATGATCAATCAATTGTTAGACAAGTCCCAAAAAAAATGGTGGAATGAAGGATACCCCCTATCTTTTCAAAACAAAAATAACTTCTCAATGATCAACCTTACGAACAACAAGGGAATAATCCGTTATATAGACCTCCTTCACAACTAGAACAAGCATTGATTTCCCAACAAGGTCAAGGGAATCTATAAACCATGGCAGCTCAAAAACTACCTCCTCAACAATCAAACCCATTTTCCACACCACTTCCAACATAAAATGTGGCAACTAATACATGGAGAGCCAATGTTTCAAGAACTCTATATGATTCATCTTTGAACTTCAACCCATGACAACAAGACCCTAATGTGGGCATGCAAGATTTGGGTAACTTAACAACAACAAAAAATAATATGCATCAAATCAACAAAGTAATATCCCCCCACAACAAAAATTGCATGCTAACATTCCACCTCAAGCACAACATATGTCATTCCCAATTTACACAACACAACAACCGCCTGCATATCAACAACAACAAGGAAGTGTGCCTCAGGACTAAAGCATGTACCAAATGAATCAACAAGGACAACATCAAAATAAATGCATGCAAAAACAACCATCATACTATGATCCTTTAAACCAACAATATCAATATGTATCTTCATCAAGTCAAAACCATCAATAGAAAAATTTCATTCCACCACCACAAAACACACATCCTAAAAATCAAACACCTTATCCTCCATCAAAAAACACTAATACACAATAAACATATATGCATCAATAAAAACCTATACAAAATCCACCTCCTCCACAATGAAATCCACTTCCTCCTCAACAAAATCCACTTCCTCCACAATAAAATCCACTTCCTCCACAAAATCAAACCTTCACCCAAAAACATCAAACTTACACATGACAATAGCAAAATCCTAATCCATGATACCAAAATCTTAATCCACAAGGTCAAACCATCAATCAAAAATGTGCACATACTATTCTGCAAGGATGTTATCCTTCATCATACATGACCCAAGGGCCTTCCTACACACAAACCACACAATATAACATACAATACATGATGGGACAACAAGGTTATGGAGTCCCTAATCCTCAAATGAACACACCTAGTGGTGACTTAACCTTACAAATTCAAAGTATTAAGCAAAGGATATCAAATATTCAGCTTGGAAAACAAACAAAAAAATGTATGCACTACAAGATATATGTCCATGTCCATTTGATCGAACCATATCAATGATACCTTTTCCCAAGAATTTTTAAATCCCTAAATTTGATGAATAAAAAGGGAGAGGTGATCCAATCAAACATGCAAGAGAATTTTTAGTGGCTTGTATGGAATTTGCAAACAATGACTCCTACCTATTGAGGCTCTTTCCAATAAGTCTTGGGGGTGTAGCTATTGAATGGTTTTCTCATTTACCACCCAGTATTAAAACCTTTCATGAGTTATCAAAAAATTCATAAACCACTTCCCTTACAATATTGAATAAGACATAACGGTCCTCGATCTATATAAAATCAAATAAAACAAAGGGGGGTCCTTCACTTATTCTTGCAAAGATGGAAGCACAAGGCTACAAATACTAAATGGCCTATATCGGAAAATAAATTAGTCAAAATCTTCATCTCTAACCTTCAAGCAAACATTAGCTATCAATTAACCATGTTATGTCCTAACAATTTTGAAGAAATCATTGATAAGGGTCTAGTCATTGAAAGAGCTCTTATAGAAAAAGGTATCATAAAACTTTACAAAAACATGGACCAAGCATCAAGATATAACAACAAACCTAGATTTTGGGTAAAAAAAGGTCAAGCATCAAACTCTAATGAAAACCTTGAATTTGGGTGAAGAACAAGAATGATGGATTAGTTGATACAAGGTTGTTTAGAACATGCAACCTACATATAATCCTCCTAATAATTCCCAAAAAAATATGCAAAACAATCAACATACCTATCCTCCACATAATCAGCAAATGGATCAAAACCAAAATGCTTTGAGAGAACAATCAAGATTTAACAACAGGGATTCAAATCAAACATGATGCAAGTTCACTCCATTAGGGGAACCTATTGAGGATGTGATGAAAAAGCTGATCCAATCCAATCTCCTCAAGATTCCTAATCCAAATCAAGAGCCACAATTCAAATCCCCTTGGTATAATGACAATGATTGTTATAAATATCACCAAATAAAGTGTCATAAAACATAGAGTTGTGTCAAACTTAAAAATATTATACAAGATCTCATTAAGCAAGGTGACATTAATGTGGATCAACAAACAACACTAACTGATCAAGGAAAGAAAAATGATTCTGAGAAAGGAAAGTCCTATAATGAAGCTAGCTATGTCTATGATAGTGTGTTGGAATATGTTGAAGGATTGTATGCTTACATAAATCATGTTTTTGAGTCATCTAATGAGAAAGTGAACACTAATCAAGGTAATTTTCAAATAAGGGATCAAAATTGTTCTCCTATGTATAGCAATGTATCACAAAAAAATACTCTCTTTAAGCACATATCATATCATAATATTCCTCCTTATTTTGACTATAGGATAGGCCATGTTGAAGAAGTTAATCCTAAGAAATATCTTATACCATCTCCAAGCTCCTCACAAATCCAATCTATGCCATCCTCACCGAAGTCATCATCTAATGATGACACCTTCTAGAATCTTTCTCAAGGGATATCTATAGTAGATGATACCTGTTGATGGTGTTTTCTGCACAACAACAACTCAGACAGAATATGATATCCTCTCTCTTGAAAGGTAAATCTCTATTAGCAAGCCTCAAGAGATAACCCCAAGGTCTCTAATGTTAGGTCTTGACAATGTATAAACAACTAAGTGATAAACGTGAAAATGTTGGTAATCACAATGGGACCTTACTACAAGAAAATACTGAATCTTGATGACTTATCAGATCTTGCAATACTGTGATACTTAAAATCCTAGATCCAACCCAAATAATAAAAGAAAATGAAAAAGATAAGGGTTTTAAAGAGTTATCTAAATTTAAAACTATTCCTAAGATTAACAATGCAAATGAGAAAATACTTGAAATTGACCAATCCCTTAAAAACCAATTCCTGCTCAACCCAGATAAATCTGCAATCTTACAGAAATAGTGCAATCTTCTGAGGTGTTAAAGATTTTCAAATCATGAACATTCATTCAAGACAATCCTGTTGCAACTGAAATGAATAATCTTCACAATCAAACTAAACACAATGAATATGTGGTCCAGGTTGACTTTGCCAAACAACTACAATCAGATAGTTGCTGGGAGTATAGACCAGAGATTGCTACAAACACTTCAAGTATCAAATCACAAACACCATTAAACAAATATAATTCTAAATCTAACATACATCAACTATTTTCAAAGAAATTTTTAAAATTAGAATAACAAGAACCATGCCAGATAAGAATAACACAAGTATGGCACCAAGTCACAATGTCATTACTTGCATCAAATTATCCACTGTAGCAACAATTCCAGTTTTATGTTACAATATTTTCTTGAGAAACAACTAACTCCTAACTCTAACTCCTGCTCTACTACTGAATTCGCTCTAACATTCAATTTCTCCAGCCCCTACAAATGAGGCAAAATGCCATATTTATAGAAAAACCCAAAAGTGTGTCGGCCTAAGAATTTACAATAACTGGCCACAGAAACAAGTCGGCCTAGAGGAATTCAAAATAAAGGTCAAAATATGCATTTTATACGTATACACCAACCATGTCGGCCTAGGATCTCCCACCAGTTCGGTTCACTACATTTAAAGAAGAAGCAAAATAATAGAGAAACACAAGGCTTGATGCAACATTGCATTAACTACTTCCTCCCCATCCTTATCTTTGGCGTGCTCCATCCTGTCCTTTACGTGTTACCTCAATCTATCTTGTTGGACTGATATTTATTAATGATTGCACTGTAGGTCACTGCGTCATCCAACTTGTGTTGAGTTAATGGATCTTTCATTGACTGGAGAGTAAACATCCCGCCACCACTTCCTCAATCGTTCTGGACTAAGATTCCTTGGTTCATCAACAATATCGTTCATTGCCACAATATATTCCTTGATTCGAATCGCTAAACTTAGCATTGCTTCCATCGTGCCACTTTCATCAGCTCGTGGATCTCAGAAACCCATAGAATGCACAAGATGGCAGATTTATACTGCTCGAGGATTTAGAATCCTTAAGGAATTTCTGCGTAGAAGGATTTTCCCGAGCTACGTTCTTTCAGGGAATCTGCCTCTCGAGGAATCTGGCATTGTCTGGATTTTCCAAACCTCCATATTCTTCAACGGAAGTCTTCAATGATGTAGACCTCCTCATGCATTGGTATCTGAAACCTTAGACCAGACTAAGGCTATCTTGCTCTCAGGAATCCTACTCTTTACGTACAACTTCATTCTTTCTGCCTCAGTGATGGAGGATCCCTCTGTGTCTCTCTTAGCCTTTCCAGCCACTGCCTTGCTAAACTCAGCCTGCATCCATCAAATTCCAACATGAAAATCCAATTGTTGACAGCATTTTCATCAAAGTGTTAGCTCAAAATCATGATAAAACTATTAAATCAACCCTTAAGCATCAAAACTAAGAAGTTTGGGATTTTGAGCTAACCGGGGAAAACTAGCCTGGGAGGAATTTCAGAAAATTCTGAACCAGGCGGATTCTCCCGATGAGGCACCAATATCAACAATAGATTATCAAAATGAACAAAAGAATGCATGAATCATTGTGTAATTCATCAGTTAAAATCATGGAATAATAAGAATTTATCATTAAAACCATCCAATTCATCCAATTTTGAAGTTTCACATCGCATCCCAGAAAACCCAGAGAAATCCAGCTGGACCGGAAAATCCCGAGCCCGACAAAAAACCCGAACAACGGAAATCCAACATGAATTCGCACTCAAATTGACCAAAGGTCAAAAATTTTAGGACCTTGGCATAGAACCAACCTAACCCGAACCTTCAACAGATCTTCCTTGAATTCTAGGCCCAATCGAAAGCAAATTGAAAAGAAATGGCAACGCCCTAGGCATGAAACCCTAGATTTTAACCATGAATGCATAGGGCAAGCCAAAACGCCAAAGCACAACAAGATGCCAATGATAAAGCATAATGGCACAAGAAATCTCCAAAGATCGACCATACTTGGAAACCCAACGGCCAGACGAAAATCCGGAAAAATCCGACCCAAGCGGAATTTCGCGAAGGCCAGAAATCTCTGAACAGCAGTGTAAAACAGGCCAAGTCGGACTTCAAGCGCAATCCAAGAAAATCCGAAGGGACCGGAAAATCCCGAACCAGGGCCAAAACCCAAACTTCGCCCAAAACATAAGATTTTCAATATGCAACTTGGGGAAAACACCTGGGAAAGCAAGATAAACATATTAAGCGCATACCAAGGCAATGCAAATCCCCAAAATCAAAGGGCCAAAAGAACAAGAGCGAAAGAAAAAGAGGGTCCTTGTTTTCAGCAGGGAGTGTGTGCAAAAAATACACAACAATACCTATCACAAAGAAAACTCACAAACTGATGTTATCCAAATCCGAGATCAATAAAATATAATTCAAGAGGAACCATATTCACCATCATATTCCATATCCACACAAGATTCAAAATCCACCATCTACCCAAAGTTCATATCAAGAAAATACTCCTAAGCATCCCAAGTGTTTCTCTGAGATGAGTCAATATCAAGATCCGATTTCTCCAAAATACTATCATAAAATAATGAGCATCTTCCAATCCATTCAGGATTTTACAAAATATTATCATAGCCTTACCCCAACAACTCCTACATCTACCCATGAGGTAGTTGCTTCCGCTAGACATGTAGATGATCCTAATTCAAAACAAGCATCTCTTACTTCAAAAATATTTGGAAATTATGAAGCTATATTCAAGTTCATAAGATCTCATGATAATATGTCAAAAATAGATTATGAAGAAGAATTCTACATCAACTTTGGAACAACCACATATTTTGAAGCATCACCTGAATCTACTATTTCTCAAGTTCAGGCTAAATGTATTGAGCAAGGATCTAAAACACAATGAATGGATGGCTATTCTTGAAAATTCTCTACATCAAGATATTAGTTTCCTAGTAGTCAAAGAATTTGATCATAATGATGATACCTCATTGGTACTGGGGGAAACCTTACCTAGTGAAAATATCAACATGGGAGTCATGAAGGGTTCTAATGATGAAATTTTTGCTATTACTTCTACCATCCCTATCATAAATCATCATTGTCGCACCTTTCCACCTGTTAATTGGGGCCAACTAGAAGCAAATTTCAACAAAGAAAAAGAGAAAACTATTGAATCTAAGAAAAATAAAAATGGACAAATGAAGATAAAATGGATTCCAAAATAAGGAAATGCAAATGATCCAAGTCAAGCTCCATTATTCAAAGAAACTATGGAGAAACAACAAGAAAAATCTAGTTATAAAAATGTTCATCAATACAAAAGAAAGCTTCAATATCAAATGATCAAGTTGGTCCTAAATTTATGCAATATTCTAAATCCACATTTTGTACCCCATCATTCCAATCTTGGAAAATAAAAGATTCAATACCCAAGCCATCAACCACTCCATTCTTATCAGATATCCCTTATCAGAAATTACCACCAATACCAACAAGAAGAACATCCAAAGCACACATTAAACATGTACTAAAAGCTACTCTTTATCTTAAGGACCCTAAGGGCACTTTATGGTGATGTGCACACTTAGATAAGGTTAACCCTGGTATCACAAAAGAGGACAAGTACATTCAGGAGTTATATGTAAGTTCTCATATCTTGGCACAACAACTCTATTATTTAGGATATCGTTGGAACATCATGATAGTAGCATCTAAATCAACACATTTGAAAGTTTCAACATGATCAAGATCAAAAAAGAAAAAAATCAAGAGAAAATAGTAAAGAGAAAAAGAAATTTGTCCTCTAGTGAAAACCACTTTGGTTGCATGTTGGAAAAGTACCATGATGAAAACCTGGCAAACAGGTGTCATGCATAGAATCAAGGATCTATGTGCATTGTTCTAGTTGGAAGCAATTTATCTCATCCACATAAAATTACAACATCCTATCATTAATAAATCCTTAATCCATATCATATCCAACTAATTTTGAAACTATCTTGATCTTGAAAAAACTAGGGGCAACTACTTTGGGTTTTCTTTATTCAAAATTCTTGATATGTTCTTTTCTATTGGCTACATCCTATCTCATACCCTATCGTTATCCAACCTTATCCAAATGTGGATCCTTTTATCCTAACAGGTTATATCACTATGAGGTAGTCCTTGTAAGTAAGATTCTTCATTTTGAAAGTTCTTTCACCTATCATTCAACCCCATTTATCTACTCATGATGTTTGTACATTGCTAGACACTGGAGGTGGGTACGAGCACCTAATCCTAGGAAGAATCTTGGTCTATGTTCTCAAGCTCATTTTATGACTTGAACGTGTTGAAAGAACAGAAAAAATCATCCAAAAGATTATCCCTATCACATTATCCTAACATTGGAATGAAGTCTCAACAATCTTATTCATCCACCACATAATAAGACGTGCAACCAACCATGGCTCAATAACTAATCAAGTTTTCAACCTTGCTACCACCATCCCTATCCATTATCTATTTTATCCACCTATTCATAATAAGTGTAATCCTATTCCAAACTAGGGGAAACTTCTCAAACTTGGTAGGTGGATTCTATCCTTGTTCATCCCATCATTTGTGAAAACCCATCAAAATCCAAAAATATTTAAAAAATTATAAACACCCCCCCCCAAAAAAAAAACAATTTAAAAACTATCAAAAAGAAAAAAGATTTGTAAAACATCAAAATCCCAAAAATATTGTACACTTTGAGTCAAATAATTGAACTACATTTTCTCTGAGCTTGACCATAGGCAAGGCCATCAATCGATGAGCCTCCAAGGCACTAGGTCAGTCCCTTTAGGTCTCTTTTTCATTCAAAAAATCCAAAAACATCCATATATCATTGAAAACTCCAAAACATTCAAAAAATAAGAAAAGCCAAAAATAATGTTAGTCATGGTCAGTCGAACTATGTTGTCTCTTAGCTTTAACATAGGCAAGGCCATCAATCGATGAGCCCCTAGGGCACTAGGTCAGTCCCCTTAGGTTCCCCTCTTGGTCTCTAAATCTCTCGAAAAATACCAAAAAAATATGACTATCCTAAAAAACACCAAAAACAACCTCAGAAAACCTCAAAAAATTCTATCTCCATCATCACCTATCCACAATATTATCCATCCATAATAAATGATACATAATCCTCACCCTTTGACAAAGCAATCAACAAGAAAAACAAACATTGGAATCCAATAATTTTCAAGAAAAAAATTGTGAAGACTTGATCATTATCAGACTAAACAATGCCTAAGTGTTAAACTACCTACCTATTTCAATCATCATCAACATCCTAGCATATGTATTAATGGATAAAGCATTCCTATAATAGACATAATCAATGGATAACATCCTAAAACATCAAACATCTATGGCAAGTGATACAACAAGATTGTTTTTATCTTTTGTGATCTTATCTTTTGATTTATCTTATTGGTCTCATTCCCATGATCTATTGAGGATGTTCATAAGGATTTAGAGAGGAAGGAATGTGGAAATTTATCTCATCAATTTCATTCACTCTATTTTTTGGATGTTTTTGCAATACTACCATGACGAATACTTTCTTTGTTGTTTGTGTGGAAGTCATTTTTGGGGCATTTTTGTGTAGCGGTGGAATGCTAGGTTCTTCATGCCTCTCGTGTAACTATTCTAAAATATTCTGAAACTTCTCACCCATACACTCTAACAGGGTTTTCATATGTCCGGTATGAGGAAGAATACTCCTTGTTTGCAAAGTCAAAGTCTATGCAATGGATACAAAGCCACCTTGGTCATTAATATTATGGTGCATTGTGTCTATTTGCTACATTAATAAGGATTGCTAAAAAAACTACTTAGTTCTCCATGAAAGCTAAAGAAAACTCATCATTATCACAACATTATCATACATCATCAATCACTCATTAATGCATATCATCAAGCGAATCATAATCTAGGGATTTTTAGAAATTGGATCAAATCATTCATTTCTTCTATCATCTAATCATGCTAACATTTCTTCTGGCTAACATCTCCTTCCCACATCACATAATCATTATTATCACATGCATCTTGCATCCACAAACTCATTAGCATATCATCTCCATCATATCATATAGAATCATACATCATAGCATCATCCATGTCATTAGCATTATATCATGCATACATCCATATCATATAAAAGCATCAGGAAAGTACAAAAAATTGAGCATATAATCATAAATCATAATCATGAATCATAGATCCATCAACATGAACATCCAAAAGCATCACATAAACATATCATATACCACAAAAAAATTGTATCTCGTATATCATCAAAAAGGAAAATGTCATATACATCATCAATATCATGCATGATATAATATCCAAAGAGATCAAAATATATATGAAGCCTCAAATGGGCCAATGAATGTATATATAAAAATGTGTCTACATCATAGTCTATGATAAAATAACATAAATGTTATATCATTTCATCAATCATCCTTACTATCCATCCCAAGGAGGAGATCTCAGTTGATCATCTCTAGGAGGGGGTTACTCCCCATCATGTTGGTCCCTATGATTGTGTGAGAGAGACTAATGAGGCTACAAGATTGGATGAGAAGGATTTCTCAAAGGTCTTCTGACTGACTTCCCACCTAAGGATGTTGCACCTGTAACTAAGATGGGATCCCTAAAGTGAGGACGTCTCTATCCTCTAGGAACCTGAGAATCATAAAGTGTCCTATAATAAATGGCCTCGACAAAAAACCAATCCCTCTTCTCCTGATAATGTGCCTAAGGAACCAAGGAAGCTAATGTAATATTTGCTACAATCTTATGTTGTCTCTTAGTGGCTAGCTCCTATCTCAATCAATCGCTCTCCTATCAAAGATAATCTCTTTCACCTCTGAGGGTATCTCTCTTAGTAGTGACTATGGAAACTTGTGCATCTATGACCTATCATTGAGCAATCTCAACATCTCAATCTCCATCCTGAGCATCCCGCTTGATCGTAAGCTATGCTATCCTAGTAGCCATATCTCCCTATGGGGGAATTTCTTGTGGAACATGTCCTACATCATATTGTTGATGCTTCCCATCATCCTGGTGTACTCCATCATGATGTACATGATCCCCATCCTTCCCATCATCTTGAGGTACTCCATCATGTTGTACTTGATCCCAATCTTGCCCATCCTATGCCCTCTCATTCTTCTCATGGGAAATGCAAAGCCTTTGTCTATCTCCTCTCCATCTAACAAGACTAGCCATCCTTCATACCTGCCCAATAACTAGAATGACACCATCAGGAATTGTAAGCCACAATGGCCATGTATGAGCCCACCATTGGTCATAAACTCTGGTATTCCCTAGATCAGGAGGACCAACTACCCATCCCTAACCAACATGAGAAATTGCTCAGAAATTTGTGATGACTCTGCCTAAATCTGCCCTCGGTCCCCATGCATTGACCTCTCAAGGTGTGCATCCACAGAGGGTGTGGTAATCATCACCAAGGAAAATTTTTTGCTCTTTAAATTGTCTCAAGACCCTGTCTGGAAGGTATCCCTCAAGTATAATGTCCACTCTTCCTATTAACTTTGGTCTATCAGAAATATGTCAAATACTCGTGGTCATCAACCCATGCCTTGCACTCTAGATAGGGGCACCAAATAAACTCGGTCATATCATCAAAAATGGATTGCCAATATGATAGCCTTCCTGGCTATGTGTAATGCAAATAATCTAAATATCTATAAGAATATAGATCATCAGGATCCCATCTATCGATACCATTTGGTCATGTAACTGCAATCCTCTCCCACAACCACACATGAAGGAGAGTCATCCCAACTAAAATATTATTTCCACCATGCTAGAAAACCTCATGCATATCTCTATATAAATGAGCTAGCACACAAGGACCGTAGGCATATATAGTAGCATGCTCCATCATTCGCACAATGCAAATACCCTAGCTGACTAGGAATCCTCTAGCCCTCCTATCAGACATCAAAGGCCCAATGATCAGTCCTTCTAATACCATGACCATAGGGTTGGCATCATCAACGAAAGGAGTCAAATCAATCTCTGAGTGTTAACATATAATTTTTGTACCCCAATTAATCTCTGCATGGCAAGGGTACCCCTTCAAACATCATATGTCACAAGCTCTCCATGAATAGGGATCCTGAAGATCCTCCATATGTCCTCAAGAGTGACCGTGCACTCTCTTGTAGATAACTGAAAGGTCACAGTCTCTGAACTCCATCTCTCAACTAATGCAGTCATCATGGCCTTGTACGCTATGATCCTAGGCATATATGTGATTTTCCATAGTCCAACTACATCCAAGAAGTCCCTCTCAAGCTCCTAGAATCCAACAGTGTTGTCTAGAAAGTGTCGAAGTCATCACTCTCTGGAGTACATTAGTTTAAGAATTTCCTGCAAACATTTAACCCACAGCATAAAAATTTTGCTAGAAAATCAAATCAGGAACTAAAATTTGCAAATAAACTAGCTTAAACATTCATTTTTAACAATAGCAAGCTTTTTTTAGGACAATATCGACATTATTTTACAATAGCGGCCCTGTCTTACTATGATAGTGTCTCTCTATCACAATATTGAGCTTGTTACTGCTATGATATCGGTAGAATTAAGTGATAGTGGGAAACTTCCTGAGTTTTCAATCATGCGATCATTTTCAATGACTGTGATTAGACACTAGTGGTAGCTTTTTACTATAGCGGTCTGCTCTAATGTTAGCGGTGAGTTTTAACAAAAAATCGGTTATCTTGCATATTACGATAGCGGTTGTATCGCATCAATAGAAACCTTCCTAAGAAATTACCGCTATCATCCTAATTAACTTTGAACATTAATTGTGAAAACATAAAAATACGAAAGAAAGAACATAAAGTGTACATATTGCAATCCCTGCGTTGGCTAGTTGTGGTATTGACGAACTACATCTGCTCGGTGTGTTGGGCTTGGAACTCATGCCATTATGAATAAAAAATCATAGATAAATATCTCCTGAGCTCCTAAATTTCCTAAGGTTGAAAGTGCAAGTGAGGGGTAAATCAAACCTAATTCACTATTTAACCCCCCAAACCCTAATTTTTAGCCTAGGGAACCCTCCTAGGTTAAATTTTGAGCAACCTAGATTATTTTGAACCTTAAACGAGACCCCTAGAACCTAATTTTTTATCCTCTACACATTTGAACTACTCCCAAACCTTGTTGCAAGCCTGACCTGAAAAAGTAATTTTTTTGGCCGACCTCTCCAGGGAGCAACCTAGCATCTTATAATCTTTTTTCCAACCGCTAGGGCAGTGGAGCGTCAAATTTTTTTCATTCTTGATCTAATCTCAAATTCTTTGAAATAACACAAGTACATTGTATCAAAGAGGGGAAAAATTTAGACATGTCAAAATGCCTTAACGCATATCACACATCTTGAATCACATTTTTCCATCATCAACATCATTCTCATCCTCATCCTTGCATTTTAGTTCATTTGCATCATTCATCCCCTTTTAACATCATTTTTACCTATTAACCCTATTTCTATCTATTAATTAAATGATCTTGAATTGTTTAATTATTTCATCCTTTTCATCACTAATATTCCCCTTTGTCACCCTAATTGGATAATTCCTAATTATTTAATTAGTATCATATCATTTATATTCTTCTAATCCCAACATAATTAAATAATCTTTATTATTTAATTATCCCATCCTAATCTTCATCCTCACATTAAATTAAATAATTCCTAATTATTTAATTACCATATTTTCCCTCCACAAAGCATATTTTTTGCAATATTCTATTTCAAAATATATCAAACAACTTGTCTCAACCATTTATGACCCTTTATCTTGAAATCAATCATCATCCATTGATCTTAAATATCTCAACCATTTTCCTAAAATAGTGGAGCTAGCTTGAGTTCTAACTAATCCTCCTCCATACATCCTCCTTGATTCACTCTCCTTTGTGGGTGGTTTTGATCAATCTCAACCCTTCTTTCTGGGGTTTCTAACTCAATCTCATCCATTGATTCAATTTCATCAAATCTATAAAAAAAACCCTCACCCCTCTCATAATTCTATCTATAGAATTTGTGAAGAAATCATGTCCAAATGAGTCTTGAGAAAATTTGAGCATTCACCATTGCATTCTATGTCATTATCAAGCTTTTTCAATCATGGAGGCTTTGTGTTGACAAGAAATCCAACATATCATCATCAACACAAATACACTCCACCATGAGATGGTAAGATTGTGTAGTTTGAATTCATTTGTGTTTCAATTTGATTGATCTAACCCTTGTTTTAATTCATAGCTTTGAGAATTGAATTTCATGAGTAGGTGGGTTCTAATCCTTGTTTTGGTTTCATTTTGATTGAATTGATTGATCTAATCCATGTAAATTTTCTCCTCATACATGACTAATGTTGAATGATTGTGTGAATGGATAGAGGATATGAAACCTTCAATTTTGAAAAAATTTAGAATCTAGATCTTTTGTTTAGGTATGTTTGAGGATGATAATTAACTTACAAACCTTGGAAGTAGAATCATGAAGCCAAAGTAATTTTTCCCATAATGATTTTTACTAACTCAACCAAATACTTGAAAAGAGATATTTTCCAAGCATAAAGCCAAACTAGGTGCTAGGATGAAGATCTAAATCCAAATGATCTATGTCAAAATTTTAAGGTGTTGTTTGAAATGGAATATTTTGATGGTGAAGTGGATGGTTTGTTTTTTTTGAGTTGATCCTAATGATAACCTAGAAAGTTTTTTTACAAGCTCAAAATGATGATGAACACAAGTTTGTTTGTTTTTATTCTGATTGATACAAGTGAAGAAAACTTTATTTTGCATTAACCTTAAGTGACCTAATGCTTACTGATCAAAATGAAAATTTTGGAAACATTTTTAAAGTTTAATGTTTTTAATTTAAAATAAAGGCATATTTTTGCTTTGCATAGGCATCAAAACATTTACTACAAAGGTGTCGTGGTATCTACAAAAGTGTCAATGTTTGACAAAAGCATCAGATTTCAAGAATAAAGGTGTCGATCTGTAGATGTATGTTTTCCCTAATAAAGGTGTTGAGATGTGCAAAGGCATCGATATACAAATAAAATTGTCATTTTAATAAAAATAGAATCATCGGTTTGCACAAAGGTGTCACACTGCCTGGACAAAGATGCCAATCTATCAAAGGATCTTTGGTTGTGCAAATTGACCTAAGTGTTTGAATTTTTTTGATATGATAAAACATAGTAAATAACACGTAAAATGACTCAATTGGTGTTTTAGATAATTTTTCATGTCTTCTTCTTCCACAAGATCACACTAACTGGTATCACAATGGTATCCACGATAAAAACACAACATAGAACACAATCCTATTTGTAGTGGTAGATCGATATTATCTTCTTATATCAGAACCACGTAATAAAATACCTTCCCTTGAATGAACAAGTAGAGTATGCCAAGGTCATGTACCACCTTGACACCTCTTACCTTGGAAGGAAAAGTTCCTTAAAAGGGGTTAATGTACCCTCAACTAGTGTCGACACATAGCGAGTAACTTCACAGGATGATGCTATCCCATTGCACTAATATAAGTCGATGGTCTACAAATGGCTCTTAGGCTTCTAGATTTTACAAAGCTCATAGTGTCCAGGTACTCTATAAACACCAATGCATGTACAAACGTGATATTGAAATATCATCTCCTTGTGTATGGAATCACCCATGACCATAGAGGAATGCTTGACATGTCATGATTGGATTAAGCTACAACTTTTTCTCGCATCCCTTTATATAGCCCACCGGAAGAGATGTGCTTGAGGTCAAACCCTAAGGTGATGAAATCCCTAGGCAGGTTTCCTAACAATAAAGGAAGGATTAATGATTCTATTTCTTGTTAGAAATATGAAATAGATTGAATAACCAAGATCTTCTATTTGAGACATAATCTATAAAATTGTAAATCAAATAACACAGTTACAGACCCGAGATTCCAAGAGATGTGCAAATGTCAAGATGACAAGATTATATTAGGATCTCAAAGAAAATTTATAGAATAATGACTGCATCCATCAAGGTACATGTATGCCAAATTATGCAACAATACAAGAGAATGAATGAAAATATAAGCTAGGTAGTGAGTTTATATAGAACTAAGGAGAGGATGTAGGTGAAAAATCCAACAAATAGGAGTTAACCACCAAAATTTGATATGGACCACCAAAAGTGGAAAATGTTCCACCCTTTAATGAAGGGGACGCAACATCACTTATCTCCTAGTTAATAAATGATAAACTCACTTTATTATCCTAAGCAAGCTTAATTAAGTGTAGGAAAAACCTAAAACTAAGGGAAAATAAATTAACCCACTAGGAAAATAAAAACCTACACCAACATTAAGATCGCACTTGGTGCAAGGGGATTGGATATGTAGATAAATCCTTCACCGTATAACAAGAATAAGTATAAAATAGAGGTATTTCTCATCCCCCAAGATCGCACGAGGTGCAAGGGGAGAGGATACATACACTCTAGTCTACCAAAAACGTCATACATGACAAAGAATTCAATTTTAATTGCACCAAGGATTGAAATGTGTGGTTCAATTTTAAAGCACCAATTGAAAGCATGAAGATTATCTTAGTCAATTTTAAGCACCAAGGGAAAATGAAGATTGTCTTGTTCAATTTTAGAGTACTAAAGTAAATATGAATTCATTGTATGCATCAAATTGAAGTGTGAAGGTTGTGTTCAATTTTATTGCACCAAATGTAAATATGAATTCATTTTATGCACCAAATTGAAATATGAGTTTGAGATTAACTCTACAAGAAAAACGTTAGTATCCTTTTCCAAATGCCACATGCTACAAACAAATAATTCTGACAAAGATAATCTAAAAAATAAAAAATGATTAGGGTTAGTCCAAAAATAGAACTAAAATTAAATCAAACCTTAAAACATTAGCTCACTATTATACCTTGTGAAGGCGTCACATTGTTCTTGTAGAGGCATCAAACTGTAAGACAAAAGTGTCAAACTGTTAGACAGAAGCACAAAAATGTCAAACAGAAGCATCAGACTATCTACTTGCAAAAGTTCCACTCCTTTGCATATGTGTTTCTCCTTTGCATAAGTGTTAGAATGCACTTGCAACTTAAATAGAGAAGATCAAAAACAAAAGCATTAGGGAATTTGCAAAGGTATCGACCTTTCACTTGCATAAGCATCGAGCTTTACAAAAGAATCACTCTATGACTTGCAAGAGCATTGGGTTGTCTCTATAACTTGCAATGGCCAACAAAAGCTCAAGAAAAATGATTAGATAGGGACGTGGGTCCCATTAGGTGTGCCAAAATGTCATATGGTAAACTTAAGTGATCAATTAACAATGAAATTAAACTAAATTCAAGCAAGATGTTGATCAATTAGAGCCATATTCAATGAAATTCAATTTAACAACACTAAAAGACTCAATCAAAAGCATTATTAAACACAAAATTAAAAGCAATTGAACCTAATTTATGTACAAACCCCCCAATCCCATTGTGGATTTGAAGCAAATTTGGAGTGGTATGGATGTGGATTGCTCAAATTTTCCTAATCCATGTTATAAAATCTTGATTGATAAATAATTTAGAGAGGATTTTCTGCTCTCAAATCCCTCTCTAAAATCCTCACAACAATAGTTTAAACAAAATAAAGAAATTGCAAATTAAACTCAACAATTTATTTGCACATGAAACCATTAAAATTCACAATTCAAGAAATATGATTACACGTGATTTTCAGTCATCAATGGACTGAGATAAATCAAATAAGCTTCTTACAAACATCTTATATGAAAATTAAATACATTCAGAGACAAACTATGCTCAACTATGTGAGCTCCTGCAAACAAAATTATCTTCCAGCATCTAAATTCCACCTCTAGCTTTTGTAGCTTCAATTCTATTGTTTTGAAACTTTCATGGACTGTTGTAAATCAATCCAAACCTACAACCAACACCCAAGAGAACTCTCTTAGAGAATACCACCCTCCCCCTACTCTACCTTCCCAATTCTTCAAAAATTATTCCATGAAAAGTGGTTTTCCAGATTCTTCTCACACACTGTCATGAAATTGATTTCTCATGCTTTATTTGCGCCTCTTCAATATGGAATGACCCTTGATGTTTCTGCACATAAAAAATCCTCAAAAAAAATTAAAAACAATTAAAACCATTTCCAACAACCCACTAAAGATAGGAGTCTTTTTCAATTTTTTTCTCTCCTTTTGACTCCTAAAAAAGAAAAAAGAAAAAATCGGGCATGGGTGCCCTCTTTTACAGACCATATTATTTAGGAATCATTATTGAGTATTTTAAAGCTCCATAAATCAAATCCCAACTCCTCATATTGTCTCTCAAATATTTTGCAAATAAATATATTTTTTTAAAACTGCTTTTTATGCTTTTTATGCTTTTTATGCTTTTTCACTCTAGTCAACTTGTCAAAGTTGCAAAGGAATTTAATTGACAAGTTTAAATATTTGAAGATAAATATTTAGCCATCCTCAACATATAATCCGAGCCAAAAATTAATCCACTTCAAAAATCCATAATTACACAATTCAAAAATTCAACCTTTTTGTTGACACGGGATTTCAAGTCACCATGGATGCTCCTGCATCAAACACCCACGATAGAAAAGAAATGTTTCATGAGTGAACCTAATTTTTTTTTTTGAATTCTATGTTGGTCTTGGATCCATTTCTCCTCTTTTTTCACTCGAAATGTCTTGCTCAATTGATTTTGCAACTTCACATTAGTAGTCACTCTCAACTTTCCTCTTTTTATGCTCCTCATGAAACTTGTGTTATCAAAATTAACCTCCCACCAATGTGCTTTATCAAAATCAGAATAATAAAATTTACTTATATCTAAATTTTCAGTAAAACACAAATCATGTATTATCTCTCTTGTTGCTATACCTTTTTTCTCCTCCTTTACCTGGTTTGCAACGTGGTTTGTCACTCCTATTATGCCTTCAGAATGACATACTATTGCTGCAATTTAATCTTCAACCACCAATTCAGTGTTAGTACCACAATCCATAGATTCATTCTCCACATTTTTAAAAAAATAGTCCAGCTTTGTTGGAGTTATGGACAGACACTGAGAGGGGGGGGTGAATCAATGTCTACACTTTTTAAAACTTTGACCAAGATTTTACAATCTGATTTCCTTTTCTTTCAACAATAGTGTAGAGTAATCTCATTTGAAAGCACAAAGATATGACAACATAAACTCAGTCTATTAGACAACTTATGAAAACATGATTTGAGTGAGATATCTTGCATTTCCCAAAACATAGCTCAGATTAGATCTCAATATTATTCTGATTAAAGCATTCATGAGTTGAATGTAATCATTCATAAACAGATTGAGAACAACACTAAACCCAACTATAAACTGAAACAACAATCAACACAGAAAAGCAGTGAGCACACAGAAGAACAAAGAGATAGAGAATTTTCCGAGTGGAAAACCCTCCTGGGGTAGAAAAACCACTCCTAAACTGCCTTACTTGCTTAATCTTCAAAACCACTTTTAACAATGCCTTATAGGCCAATTTCTGAGCACCAAATCAAGGATCACCAAACCCTCATTTTAGAGACACCAATCTCAAGGAGCGCCAACCCCTCATTTAGAAACACCAATCTCAAGGAGCACCAACCCCTTACATAGATTACAGAATTACAATCATAATATATCGGAGGATCACTATGTTTACAGTTAAGCTCATATTTCTCAGTTCTCATGTCTACAATATACCCTAAGGATTACAACTAGAGAATTACAATCACCAACCCTTTCTGTTTTCAACACAGCTTTATATATATATATTTCAAGTATGTCGGTTATCAAGAAATCTTCAAAAACATTTTTCACCATATTCTGAAACTCTCTTGCTATTATTAGAATATGAAGCTAATTCATAATGATCTATAGATGAAAGAAAAAATCAAAGTAATGTCTATCCATAGAGCTTTTAATTTCTGCACTGAATCAGGAGACTTCAAATTGTAACTGAAAGATTTTCATCAAGGTCATGACAGCCCACAAACAGAAAAATCATATCCTCTGAAATCTCAGAGAATATTTTCTAGAGAAACAATACCAACCAAAGAAGTTGCCATGTAACTATACTTAGAAAATCACATGTCAGTCACAGAATCAGAGTTTATTAAATGTTTGTTGAATCATCCAGACAAGTATGCTGAAAGGCAATTATAACTTTGAACATTCCTTTGTCCCTGTCTGTTTTTCCGAAACATCCCGAGCACACCTTAGTTCGCCAAGACAGTATTAATCTCACACCGATGAGCCTTTGATAGAAACCCCTTGTGTGATGTCACTGTAGCTTCATGATTCTTTCGCCAATGCACCCTTTTATCTTATGAGGGTCGCTATAGCATACCAATGTCGGGGAGACCTCTCGACGACAACTTGAGTCATACCAAAACATCTGCATTTACTCAAAGTCGCTGTGACAATACAACCCTCTCACCCAAAGCTTGTCTTTAGACTCAGTCGCTAAGACTTGACGGGTTCGCTGAGACTCTACATCGAGATTCATGAGTCTTACCGAAATCCCACGTGATCATTCATGTTCGTCGAGACAACTTGATGCTTATGCCGACGGCATCTTTATTGTCATTTTTCATCCTCTGTTTGTCGCTGTGACATAACCAATCTCACGCCGAAAGCTCCTCATAAGACTTAGTTTGCAAGCCCTTACAGGCTCGCTATGACAACACTATGATATCACATAGTCCTGCCAAAAACAACTTTTCATTCGGAGTCACTGAGACAGGATGGATACTTATGCCGAAGGGATCACTCATGCCGATATGATTCTTTTGTGTCGGACGGTGTGACAAACCAATATCGTTGAGACCTCATACTGAGAGATTTAACTTACACCGAAGGAAACCCAAAGAGCACCCGTCGCTGAGACATTTTGAATTCGGCAAGACATTAGCCCAACCATCTGACTCACGCCGACGAACCATTCCATGTGCACAAGTCAGGGAGACAAAAACACTTCGCCAAGACCTATTCTGAAAAACCCTGACTCTTCCCGATAAGATTCCATCCACCATCGGTCGGTGTGACCTTGCAAATTCGTTGTGACTTCACACCGATGGCATTACACTTTGCTGAAATGCTCATTCTAAAGCGAGTCGATGTAACATTTCATTTTCAATAAGACCTTATCCCGACTGTATACCATAAGCCGATAGAGAGTACGTTCTGTCGCTGAAACCAAAGACAAGTCTTGCCGAAATAACCTTTCTTGAGCCGATCGCCAAGACACAAAAACACACGATGAAACTTCATGCCGATAGGGATTTCTTACGCCGATGAACCACCTTATGAGTTAGTTGGTGAGACCCGAATCAATCGGTAAGACCTCCCAGCGGTGAACAAACCTCATGTCGATAGACTTTTCTTCTGTCGCCAAGACCACAAATAATGTCACGCCAAAAGCTGCCAGAATGTTAAATTCAATCGCCATAACAACAAAAATGTTTTTCCGATAGGCAACTCAGACATTTCAAAGAGGATC
>VDFB02318060.1:0-27042 GCA_007258455.2 Sequoia sempervirens | reverse complement strand
TGCCAAAAATGTGATGTAGCGAAGTTTACCTATCATAAATGATGCAAAGAAGGAAACAACACTACACAACCTCAAGATTAACCTAGTTGAACTCAAACAATAAGAAAGATAAATAATTTTTTTTTTATCTCTGTTCAAGTTGATCTTTGGTTGGCCCTTTGATGGTTGATATTGTGTGCTCCTTGATGGAAAGAGTGCTAAAAGTGGATGCAAAATGATTTTAATGAAATGAAGATTCAAATGAAAGATGTGGGTATGTGAGAAAGTGGACAAAATGGATGCAGTGAAAGCTTGAAGCTTCAACAATGGAGGATAGATGCAAATGATTGAAGTTGCTTGAGAGATGAAGTTAAATGTGATTGTAAGTTGAATGCATAATGTGATAATGAATAGAAATCCTCTATATTTAGGGGAGAATTCTCTAGAGAATTCAATGGTCAAGATTGAGCCAACATGGCCAAGATGGAGGGCTATGGTGAGTTGAGGACTCACAAGCCCTCACATCTTTCCATGTGGAAATGAGATGGAAAAAGGACATGGTGAGGTGGAGAGGGTACAAGTGAGGTGGAGGTACTTGCAAATACCTTGGAAAGGGGAGAAAATTTTCTCAAAAAGGAACTTCTTGTCCCAATGTGGGAAGGATGTTGACATGTGATAAATTTTAGAATTCCTCACACATCATCACGGGGAAGAGAAAAATGGTTGGGATAATAAATATGAATTTTAAATTCACATGAGAAGCACCTCGTGGATAAGACAAGGTTCTTATGAAGGAAGTTGAAAAGTACCTTGTGGATGAGATAAGGTCCTTATAATAGAAGGTTCTTGACCCCGTGTGATTGATGTGACTTTTCAATGATCACATGGGGAAGAAGAGAGTCCTTGGAAAGATAAAATAGAATTTAAAATTCCATTAGGAAGGTCATGGGGATAATAAAAGGGATTTAATATTCCTTGGGAGATGAGAGAGTTGACCAAGGTATTGATTAGACTAGCTAATTAGTGATTAGAAGATAGTTAGTGGCTAATGAAGATTAGGAGCCAACTTGCAAAAGTTGAAGGATGTGACACATCCTAATCATGGATTATACATGTGCACATCCTTAATGATGGGATTAGGAAGTGGATTAGGATTAAGGAAAAGTGATGGAGGATGTGACATGTGAGGAATTAAATAAATGTATTATTTATTTAATTCTTTTGAGGAAAACGGGAATAAAGGGTAAGGCATTTAATTATTAACTTAATACCTTAGGGATTTAGAATAATTAAGAGTATCAATTAAATAATAGCAATATTACTTAATTGATGCAAGTAAGATGACATTTAGACGAACAGGGATAAATTTGGACCAATGTAAGTGTCCAAATTTAGTTGTCTACACTAGATACCAAATTCTAGGACTTGGACCTCGAACTTCCATACAACCTCCTCCTTAGTCAACCATGGATCCACACATGAAGGACATACCATCCACATACCATCAATGTCTCAAGTTTCCTCACAAAGGCACTAAAATTACAGTCGTAAGAGATCCTGACCCCTTTCAATATTGCAGTAATTTGAGAGGGACTACTCAATTCCAAGTGCCTGTCAACCAAGAGGCCTCATCATCTTGCTACATTGATCTATCTTCATTGACCAAGTCATCCACTTCATTTACCACACCATCAAACCCCAAGTTCCAAGTCCATGACATGGGATGTGGAGAATACCGTATGGATAATTTATTGAAGAACGACAATGCTAATGCTACTAAGAAAGATCAAAATCTAATAATGTTATCAAGACAACTGTAGAAGGAATAAAAAAAAGATGGTTTTGCTTGGATTGAAACCTTTTGGGACCCTAATGATACATCAGCCTTTGCCATATCTACTTTTGCTCAAACTTTTCATATCCATGACAACCCCATGTTCGACCAGGACATTTACGATAACACACTCTTTGATCATGACCCCACTGAGGATATCCAATCATCATCCTTCCATCCCACCTACTCTAGGTTAGGATAAGTATCTTCTACTGTTGCATCTACCAAGTCACCTTTCCAAGTCGTTAAGGATGTGCAAGCTTCCCTTGACATTAGCAGTACTGAAAAGGATAGTCCTAAAGACTCCATTGATCATCCACTAAACATTCTTATCACTTTTCCTACTTCCTCCATCCTACTCACATCCATCCACATCATAGACATGGATCAACAAGTCATAGCTCAAGAAAAGAATAAAGGAAAAGCTTCGATGAACGAGCTATCTTTCAAAGGAGATCAAGGATCAAGAGACATAATGAAAAGAAGAGAAGATCAAGACAAGTCCCCTAGCCAAAATAAAAAGCTATTAGACAAATCAAAAATAAAATAAGATCAAGACAAGTCCTCTATCCAAAATAAAAAGTTATTGGACAAATCAAAAATAGAAGTCAAAAGTGAAAGGAAGCAAAATTCAATCTCCAAGTATGCCTCTTCATCAAAAATCATTGGGGGCATCTATCAAGGAAAAAATTAAAACAAAGAGCTTGTTAATCCAAGGTCTCCATCCACGTCACTCTCACTCATACCATATACTCCATTCCACCCATCCATGGTCACATATCTATCATATAACACCATTGGTGATGTCTTTCAGTGTATCTTTGGTGATGACCCCTTCATGTACTCTAGCTCGTTGGTCACCCAAGCTCCTTTTCATTTGAAGCCTGATGTCCCATGTAGTGTGCACATTAGGGATCTTATAATAACCTCTTTTTTCTGTTACATCTACCACCCTTCATATTTGTCGCTTGCACTTGTCATCTAGATCGGGTCCTTTCATCCAGCACGGTCATCCACACAGGATCAAGGCATTGGCAAGGCAATCTACAGATCCAATGCTTATCAATTCTATACCTAGCTTCAAAGCGCTAGGCTATAAGTCCTAAAAAATACAAAAAATGAGAACAAGTCTTGAAAAAATACAAAAAAATGAGAAAAAGCGCTGAAAAATATTAAAAAATGAGAAAAAATAGCAAAAAAAACAAAATAAAAAAAATTGTTACCTTGATGAAAACCTAGCAAATAGGCACCTTAGTGATAGCAAAAAAATCAAGAAATCATAAAAATAGTAAAGAGAAACATTTCATCCAATAGTGAAAACCGCGTTAGTGGCGCTTTGGATAAGTACCATGGTGAAAACCTGGCAAACAGGCACCATGTGTAGTTAGTCTTTGCTCTGTCATCTACTATCACTCTATCTAGTCTTCCACCCTAATCCATAATAATTCCTTTACCTTCCATCATATCCCATTTGACATCCATCATCAGGCCTTGTCATCTTTATCATGACTTCCAAGCGGTTGACGTTGCATCCTTTTTCCTCCATCTTTCGTCCATAGTAAACCCTTATCCCATCCCATCCCTATTGGTTCGTCTTATACCCGACTGGGGCAATTTCTTAACACCTGGCTTCATTGGATTCTACACTTGTCATTGGAGGTCAAAATATTCACAAAACTCCAAAAAAATCAAAACATTCGAAAAAGACAAAAAAAAATTCAAATATTCACCAAAAAGACAAAAAAAATCATAAAACTTCAAAATCCAAAAAAATCAAAACATGCGAAAAAACACAAAAACATTTAGATAACTTTCAAAAATCCCAAAATAGAGTCGCTAATCATGTTAGTCTTGTCATTGTTGAACTACATTGCCTCTCAAGAACCTGAGGTAGGTTAAAGGTCATCTATCGATGCCTGAAGAATAGGGTCGGGCCCCTTGAAAAGTTGTCAAATAAAATCATGGATCAACTTTGTCATTAGAAACAAAGTTTGAAATAATGCTGAACTATGAGGTCTCCATGCATTGCTATTTAGGCAAGCAGCTATCTCACATGAGCCCCCGACCTCTTAGGTCGGGCTTTTAGGTTCAAGTAGGTCACCAAAATAAATCGAACATCGCTAACTTAGACGCGACATCATCATTTGAACTTCAAATAAAAATCTTGAGTCAACAAGACAAGCAAGCCAACAAGTCTTCAAGTCAAACTAGTCATTTGTCAAATCAATCCAACCAGTCAAATTGATCAAAACCAATGGTCTTGTATAGGATATGTCCTTCATGAAACCAAACCTTGTCACTATCAAACTTTTTCATTTGCCTTATACAAGTAGTTACATGATCGAAACCAAACTTGACGTCTTATACGACATGTTTCTTCTCTTGAAACCATGCCTTGTCAAAATATTCCACCCATCACTTAGTCACTTAACACACTGGAAAACACTTATTGGAAAACAATCTAATTAGTTGTTGACCTTGTTGGTCTATTTTGTCTTGTGTTTTGGATTTGCTTTAGTCATGTTACTACCCACCTCGAGGATGTCCCATGAAGGATTTAGAGGAGCAACGATGTCTCATGACTTGTATTTTATTTGATTGTTGTATGCGGTTTGTCTAGACAAAAAGACTGGGGCAACTTTTCCCTTAGTATGAATTAGGACATTCCTTGTCTATGACTGTCTATTTTATAGATGGACGACCTTGCACACCTTGGTCTATGTCATACCATTGTGTTTGTTGTCTATTTTTCACATTTTACTACCCAATGATGATTATGCACAAGCCTTGCATAGTGAAATATATATCTGCAAATTATCTCAATTAACACTATTTCAACATCTAGGTCTTCTATGCTAACATCCATCTTTTTTGTGCTAACATTCATCTTTTTCGCTCTAACATTTCTTTTATTTTGCATCTTCATCATCCTTATCTATTTTCCTCTATCCTTTTGTCCTTCATCTTCTAGTCCTCTCGTCCGTTTCGAGAGCACACTCATGTTCTTTGAACCCGCCTGTCCTCTCAAGGGGGCATACCACTAACTCATCATCATCCATCCTCATCCTACTTTCACTGGGGCATATCTTTTTCTTTGACAAAACACGATAAACCACATTGTATCAAAGAGGGGAAAATGTAGACACTGAAAAATGTCCTGCACCTGCTAACATAATTTTTCCGCATCATTCTCTCTTCTTTGCCACCATAATTAGGGAATTTTAATTGTTTAATTATTTTAATCGCATTCCTCTATTAATTAAACAATTTTAATTATTTAATTAATTCGCCTTCCTTTCCTTAATTTCTCTTTTGATTAATTAAATAAATTATATTTATTTAATTACGTCACTAATCAACCCAATGTCTTTCTTTTGATTAATTAAATAAATTACATTTATTTAATTACGTCATTAATTGATTCTTCCATCTTTATTATTAAATAAATTTATATTTTTTTAATTATTCATATCACTTTTGATTATAATTAAATAATTAGTCCAAATTATTTAACCATAAATCCTCTTCCACTATATTAAATAATTAGTTTGAATTAATTATTTAATCCATCCACTTTCTAAATTTAATTAATTAATTAAATTGAATTCTTATCCTCTTCAAAATTTCTTATTCTGACTACCACTTTTCCTCAGTTAACTAAGTGGATCCACCACTTCATCTCACTCTATTTGAGGAAGTTTTTGAGTGGATCCACCACTTTACCTCACTCTGTTTGAGGTAATTTATAAATCAACTCAACTATTCGAACAATTAACTCATCAATTAATTCCTCTATGTATAAGAGCGAATTTGCACCCTATGTGCAATTCCCCTTTTTGCCTTTGTCCACCTTAGAAAACCAAATTCAGAGGCTTAATTCCACCTAAGCCTGCTGCTTAAATCACACTCGACGCCTATTTTGAGTGTTGGTGGAGGCGTTTCTGTCAGAGACGCCCGTGCGGCGTGCAAACATCCACGTGGCGTGCTTACGTCCCTAACAAATTCTTGTGTCTAGAGCTTGTAGAGGCATTACACTTCCCATTGAGGGTTGATTTGTAATGCCCTCTTCAGATGACTGACCCAAATATGGCCGTTTCTCTTCATCTCTTCTACATATTCACCCCTTGAATAGGAATTTTCATCTCTTCACCACTTTTGGACCTCATTCACAAGCTTCACAATCCTCTTCCAAGCATTGAGCTCACTCATTGAGCTCACTCTTGATAGCTCTAAGCATTGTAGCCAAACATTTTACACTTCACAACAACAACATCAACACTCCACCACTTCAATAGAGCAAGTGTGGAACAAAACATCATTGCAACAGAGGCTTGAGTTTCTCTCATTTTCTCCCCCATGTAGCCTTGAGCGCTCTTGGTGGAGGTGGTAGCTTTCACTCCTCTCCTCTATTACTTGGTTGAGTAGCATAACACTGTTTTGTAGTGCTTTAGTTCTCTTTACTTCATCTCTACTTCTTTATCTATCTGGCTGTTCATGGAGGTGAGAACACCAAAACAAGGTCTAACTGAGGCAAGCCCCTATATAGCCCTATCAATTTCTCTCTTTCTCTTGTGTGTAGGTATTGAAAACTCCCATGAGCTGGAAGCTTCATCACTCGCACAATTGTAGGTAATTCCTTTCTTCTCCTTATCTTTATTAGCCTTATTTCACTCTATTTTAGTTATGTCACTTTCTTGCATTTTAAGATTTCTTAGCAGTTCGAGTAGAAGTAGCCACTTAAGCATTTTTTGAGATAAACTCACTTTTTGGTCCGTACGAGACTCCAATGCGCCTCTGAGATGACAACACATTGTGCTGTCGTCCATTTTCTACACTGACGTCCTTTGGTCGAGAGCTTGTCAGTTTGTCCAGAAGATCTATGTGACCTGCTCTTTCGGATTCTAAAACTTCCACATTATTCTATTGAGGTAGTACAGGGCAGTTTTCCCTATGAGGCTCTCTGAATGAAGAGAACTCGCGAGTAGCGAATCCCCCTATATTCCACTCTCATCAAACCTCGATCATTGATCTTCAATCAATCCTAGTCATCTATTTGAACAACCTCTCTATAAAAGAGACTTTTCTTGGCCATTTCAATCATTTGGAGAATCTCTAAAAGAATTCTTGTGCACATAATTTGATATTTTGCTATCATTGTCACAGGATTTAGTTGCATGTTCAACACTAAGGGCACTTGGAGCTTTAAAGAAAAATGGAGAAAGGTAATGGAGGTAATTCAATAATGGCATAGGTATGTGTTTGCGCTACTTCATTAGTTTATGATCTTTTATGCTAATATGTTATTTATTACTTGATATTTGGTTTGAATTTGATTTCTTGATCTAACCATGCGTAAAAACCATTGATCACACACACAATTTTACCTTAGTGGATAATGATGGTAGTTTGAGCTCAAATTCAAACAAACATAGATCTACCTCAATTCTTTCTTGATTGGCGTACTATATAGACTAGGAGCTAGCCATATGGCTAGCTCTTCTAAGTATCTTAATCAATGACCTAGGTGGCACAAAACCTTCACTAGCTCCCGTTTTTATAAAAAAAATAGAAAAATTAAAGAGTCAACATGATGCTTTAATAGGAGGATTTGATAGTCAATCTACAATTATCCATCATTGTATGTATCCTTTGTTGAATTTATTTATTGAGAAGGTAGTAGAGGATTTCTTGTTGCATTTCCATGGTTTCAATTTAGATAATTATTAGCATAATGCACCACCAAAGGTGAAACACCCTTTGGGAATTCCTCTTCTTTTAGGAATTATTTCTTCTTTGTTCTCATCTCTTAATTTTGATTCATCATCCCTTCTCCTAAACTTGGAGTCATTATTTTTTAGATCCTCTCTATTATGCTTTTATTGGTGGTTTTGGTTCCCATTCCAATTTTTCTTCTTGAAAGAAGGAGATGGTTTGGAGTTCACAAATTTCTTACGAAACCTATCTCTTGATGTTGTAACAAACTTCAGTTTTGTTCCTATTTGATTTCTTTTTCAAAAAATTGGTCCATGGTTGACAATCCATGCACATCTACCTCTTCTCCTATTTTGAGGATCTTCAATCCCATAATAAATTTATAGATTTAGAAATATTCATCATGCTAGTATTGGGGTACATATTTGAGAAGTCTCATGAACTTCTCTTGATAGTTAGTTACTGACATCTCTGCTTACTTCAAGTTGTGAAAATTAGTAAATTTCTAATAAAAATAAAGTTTTGGTAACCAATGTATTCTAAAAAACACTACAAACTAATTCCAAGTTATTTTTTTTGAATCTTTAATCCATTTCTATTTTCTTATTGACCCACAAAGTGGAGGCTTCACCAAAAAGCTAGCACGCTCCCCAAACAACCTTTGTGATTTTGGAATAATTCTAAATTTCAAAGTACTTCTCTCTAAGCTAGGCATCAACTTCATCTCCTAACACTACACCATAAAATTCAAGTGGATTCACCTTTTCATAGCTCAAGCCATTTTAATAACTATTTGATTTCTTACATTAGAATGCATTTTCATTTCATCATGGTTAGGCTATTCTTGATGAGATTCATCATGCCTGTTATTAACACTAATATCATGTCCTTCAACTTCTTCCTCCTGATCTTACATATTTGAAATTCATGTTCTAAAGCCACATCTTCACTATTTTCATTCATTGCAATTAAATCTTAATCCAATTTTGCATTTTGATCATTTGTTGTTTACCCTGATATCTCATGACTACTTCCCAAGTTCAAACGTGTGTGAACCATGTTTAACTTGATACATTCAAGTTCATATTTTAATAGTTTTTAAAACATCTAAATTTACAAAAATTTAGAGCTAAAAAAAGTTTAAACATCACACATTATAAAAATCATAATATTATTTTGTTCAAAAGATTTAGTGGATTACATATCCTTATTTATAACAAGGTTTTACACTTGCACTTTTAATAAATCTTACCCAGATTCTACTTCTTCAAGTTCTTCATCTTCTAATTCCATTTTCATATTACTGGGAATAGGATTTACTTGTAAGTACTCCTATATAACTTCCTAACTCATTAAGGGTGCATCGAGTCCACAACTAAATGACATGTCACAAGTTGTTGAAGGTTTCTTATGTTCACTCTTCCTTTTAGTTTTAACTATTAGGTGCTTTCATTTTTCTAGTTTCACTTGTTGCATCTACCTGGAGCCCATATATTCACCAACTATTTTTTTTGCAACTTAGAATTTGTCATGCAAATCTGTGTGGTAGAAAATTTCTTGAGACATATGGTAGTATTCCTATTTAGTTTTGTACTTCCAAGATGAGTTTTGGCATGCCTTTTAATACATTTCTGACTACGATTGGGCTAGATTTGGCATTCTATAAAAGTTGTAAATTTCTAAAATATAAGGGCAACCCATTTCTTATTTTGGTCTCAAATGTCTCTAGTTTCAATTTCATTGAAGTGCAAGGTCAAGTAACATATTAATGTAAACTTTTTCCAATGCGATGCACACCTCTGGCATGCCCAATTACAAAAGAAGTACTAAATTTCGGCTTGTTTGGTGAAATATGATCACAAACCCGTGTATTATTTAATTAATTGTGCACACTTGCAAAAAATAATGGCTCTAGGGTCTCCCATTTGTGTGTAATGAAATTTCACCATTTTACTAGTAGGAGAAATTAAAAATCCTAAAGTTTGTTATGTTTTTAAATTGGAAAATATTTAAATGTTTTTAATATTTAAAAAATGATATAAGAAAGGGATTTGAATACTTTGTAAAACTTTATAAAGTATATTTTTCTTTATAAGTTTGTTTTTCGTCATTCCATCGCCCCTCTTAGAGGAGGCTAGCAAAAGTGCGAACAACATATGGAGAGCAAAGTTGTAATGTTTTAAAGGTTGGCATGGGGTTTGATTGGTTAGAAAATGAATAAAAGGGTGCCATAAGCCTTGTCCTCACGTGTAGGAGCTTGGCGCAACATTTTGAAACCATTTGCAAACATGAAAAATCTATTTGCACTTTCAAAAAATTGCCTGCATCATTTCTCATGAACTGTAGCTTCATTTTTGAGGCCATATCTCTCCTTCAAGGCTGCTTTATACCTTATTCCACTACAAAAATTGATTCCTCATGCATGGAGGGAAATAAATGAAATCAAAGGAGCACTCAAATCTCTTCTCCACCATTTTGCACAGTGACTTTGAGGAGGCTTGCAAAATGCTAAAAGTTTATTCTATCACATGTAAAGATGTTGAAGGTGATTTTGGGGCCTTCTGCAAACTAATGGACATTGTTTGTACTTCACAAAGCTTTCCTAGACTTCGTCCCATGTCTTGGTAGCCATTTTAATGTTTTTCTAAACATTTTCTAACTGCCAACAAACTCAAAAATGACCTAGAATCTCAACCTACACGTGATTCTTTTGCATTGACAACCTTTTAAATGTTTTCTCTCTATTGCAAAGTGAATGAAGGAGGTTTCAAATGTCCAAGTATTGATTTTATCATTGTTATAAAAGGTCTTCTTTACTTGACAATGTCAAATAATGCATAATGAGCAATGTCTAGAAAGAAAGAATTAAAATACAATCACTGACAAGTTTAAAAGTGAAAATAATGGTTGCAAGTAAAATGTAAGTGCAAAATAGATTCCAACTATGTGTTTGACAAAATTCCCAACTAATTGTAAAGGAATTTGAGATGTTTTGAGGGGTCTAGTGGGTATGGTAAAGTCAATTTTTTACTACTAGTGAAATGGGTTTTTACCCATGAGTGAAAATTTTCACTTGCTAGGTAAAAATGTAGTAGTAAAATAATTTTTACATACAGGTGAAAAGTTGCATGGGATTGCAAAATGAAAAAGAAAATTTTAGTTGTAAATGAGAGGCAAAATTAGGATTAGGGTAAAATGACATATTCCAAATGCCAAATCAAAGGGATCAGAATGAGCCAAGTGTCAGCTAAGTGGAAGATACGGGTTTTCTTCATTTTTTATATTGCACAATCTCTTCTTCATTTGAAAGGGTTCTGATTCCAGAGGTTTTGCAAGATGAAAAAGGGATTGTGATCTAAGTTAGGTGAAGGTCTATAACTATAGGTCATCAGTTCACAATGCTTTTGTGTTTTGTAGTAAGCTTAATTGAATATCATACTATTTTGTAACTATCTCCAAGTCTAAAATGTAGTGTTCTTTGACTTAAATAATCAATGGTTATGACTGTTTTCCTGCACATTTGCTGTAGTGAATTTTTTTTGTAATTTCCTTTTGCTTAAAGATCATAGTGAATGCTTTTATGAGAATAGTAGGAATGCTATATTTTCAAGTGGATTCTTAAGTATGGATATATTGTAAAGTTTAGAGATCTTATTATCATAAGGTGATAATATAACAAAAGATCATCAAAACATGTTTAATATTGTGGCATAAGACATAGGATATATGACTCTATAGTCCATACTCATGCATCAAGCAATTTTGTATAGTGTTTGCTTCCAGAATGGTTCCAATCTTTATAAATCTCAGAGAATCTTTTTCATTTCATGTTTAATTTATTTTTGGTTTTTTGTATCTTCATGGAGATTAAAGAACATAAAGGTTATGCTTGGGAATGATTTAGTTTTAATTCCTTTGTGTATTTGAGATGAAGATATTTTTAGTTTATCAATTCTCAGTGTTGATTCAAGGTGCAAAGGGATCATGCCTAAATGTAATTAAATGTATAACACCCTTTATACATTCATTTGAGAACCATCCACATGTTAGAAGTCTGTAATGTGTTGTTTAGTACAAGTTTTATCATATTTGTAGACCTTTTAATAGGAACACCCTCCTGAGTCCTATGGAGCTCAAAGTGTAGAAGGTTGGGTCTAGCCTTGTTCATTGGCCTTTCTTGACCTTTATTTGATTACAGGGAAAATATTTATCTTAATCCTTGTTCCCCTAGTTTAGGTATTATATTTTCTCTTCGAATTAGGGGTTGCAAGAAAAATCACCAACAAACACTTTATGTAAACAACTTGGATTATAAAGAAAAAATTCATAACTATTTTAAATTGAAATCAATGAGCATCCAAAATAGTGAGACATAAATCATATTCAAAGTAGGCATAGTACTCAATGTATTATTATATGCTAAACAATGATATTGAAACTACATCACTTAAATAACTAATTATATGCATTGAATAAAAAATTATAATAATTGACTAAATGCATTGACCATACATAATAATTATGAATTGGGCAAATGTGCATGCATTCTTAGAAATATGGTACATTAGCCTCCTATCCCCAATTTGTCACTCTCTTCCATATGATTCTCTCCCTCTTCAAATAAAGGGGGAAACTATCCCTACATCCACCTCATGGCTATGAAATAGTAGTTAGTCCGTAAACTCGTCAAAAATATAATCATTAATTAGTAATAATTTATACAACATCATGTAATTAATGTAATAACAAGTGAATCACAACATCATGAATGTTTAAAAAATATTTAAGGATAATATACACAGTTAAGTTAACACATACACAAATAATATGATGATCGAAATATACACATTTTAAAACTGATAATTATAATAACAAAAAGGAAAAAATCTACACCGTGCATCTAATTAGTGAATTCAAATATTTAAATTTTTATCTAATTTTATAATGCCAAAATAGACTATGACAATGGAGTGCAAGGAATCCGAGGAACACAGTGAACATGTAGTAAATGAACATATAAGGTAACAAGGAATAAACAAAAACATAAGTGGTAAACATGGAACATAAAAAATGAATGAATGCCTTAAAGCTACATAAATAATATAGTAAAGAATAGGATACCTAAACATATAGCTAAGATAAGGTGTCAAAAATGGGGAAAACAAGGAATAAACCATGATATATAGAAGGTTAAATGAGATTAAAAAATACACAACAAACATGACAAAAAAGGCCAAAATATTAAGACATACAAAAAAGAAAAATTAAATAATAATATGAGTAGATAGATAAAGTAAGAAAATGCTAAAAGGTCTCAAGCAACAAAATTTAAGAGATCTTCATATAATAAGTCATCCTCATCCCAATAAGTAACATCAAGCTCTTCATTCTCAATTAAGTAACATTCGTCTTGATGAGTGTTAATACTCCCAATAAAATATTAGCAATAATGATAATAGTTGAAACATCCTTATTGACTCGCTTTTCTTACTTCTTTATAGGTGGCCCCATAGAGAGATTTTGCATTTGCTTAACCATAACAATTTTCTTAGGTGCCAACAAAGAGTAGTGCCTTTTGAATGAAGTTTGGATTTTTGAAATGTGTACTCTTATTTTTCTCTCGTTTTCTTGTTACATGAATATTTTCTTCTTCACATGGATCATTTGAAAGCATCCATATATCAATACACCAATTCTTAAAACTTGTAGGATATGTAACTTAAGGTTCCTTGGGCCTTTATCATCACAAGTTCTAGAATGCGAAGGTGCATAATCAATTTTTTTTTTCTTCTCATATTTATCCTTTAGTGTTCTTATAAGTGAAATATAAATTATGTATACCATCCTTTCACTCGTATGGAACTTCTTTATGTTTCTTCAAAAATATATCCAACCAAAATGAGTCAAATCAAATATTGATTTATAGAGATCTCTATTGATTCGAATGACTTTGCCTTTATGAACAATTCTGTCATGTTGATGTAAAATAGAAGGCATTGCTTTATATTGCTCTAACCATGGCCTACCAAGTCACATACCAAAATTTTTAAAAGATGAAATAACATGACATAACATTGGATCATTTTTAATAAAACACCAGTGTGCACAAGAATGTTGCTTAATATGATGACAAAACAAAATTTCTTAACTACACGTGTTTAATGACAAGCTAGATCAATAATAAACCAAGTAGGTGAAGGATACTTGACCATGCCAATATTATACAACAAACCATCCTAGAACTATTTTATGGGATCTCCTCATTGAAAATGTAATTAATGGAGTAACAATAGAGGAAGAGGAAGTATATCTAAAAAATAGTATACTGACAAAAGAATTTGTATAAGAATATGTATGAGAATCGCATAACAATTATCTATATAATATCTATCAATATATTTATGTGTCACTGGAAAATGATTTTATTTGTGATGTGCATTAACATTACTAGAATGACTATAAAATGACTTGTATAAATATTAGTATTGATTAGGCTAAGGGTTGTCTCCGTCATCAACACCTTCTATGTGAATCATATTATTATCAATTAAATCTTGCACTCTATGTTTCAAGGCTACACAAATTTGAGTATGATGCTTGTTAACTCTATCAAAGCTACAAAAGGCAATCTTATTATAGTTTTTAGGTAGTCCTCTAGTTAGATCTAATGGACATAAAAGTGGAAGAATAGTCAAATTAAAGAATAATAAAATTTGAAGCACAATGTTCAAGGGCTCTTGTAACTTGGTATACTTTTTAAAAGTATGTGATTTAAAGTATGACATATTGGAAGTATTGACCACTTCACATTGCCCTTTTTGTCCTCATGATCATTACCCTTTGAAAACAATTATAATTTTTAAACATGCAAGGGTAAAAAGATGTAGAAGAACAAGTAAAAAATAAACCATACTTAAAACATTAGATGCAAGCATATTTAATTCAATATTCTTCATAGGAGAACACATCCATCAAAGAAGCACATTTATTCAAGGATATATTACCTAAAGAGGTGACAATAATTCATTAATCAAAATAGTTTGTAACTTATCATCATGAAGTTGATAGTGCAACTTAGAACAAAAGGACTACAAACTAATAACATATCCATGTATGCACCTATTAGGTCCCTGAGCATAATCAAACAATTGATAGTAGTATTCTTTAGGTCTATATTAATTTTGAAATGTTCAAGGAATTATTCAGGTAACTCAACTAAAAGTAAATAGATCCATGATGTAAAGAGAAAATCACTAAATAATAGAATATTTAAAAACATGTGGAAATAACAATTAAATATTTATCTTCACACACATAATCTAGATATACAATAGTGGAGGATATCAAATGTGCATTAGGTTCACCTTTTCCATTATACATTTCAACTTGAAGTGCCACAAAACCACCAGGTAAAGGATAAGTAACAATCTTAGATGCAAGTGGTGTATTTTGTGCTTCCACATATTCACCTTTATCTTGTCCATTACCATGGTATTAAATTTACAAAAGGATTGGTGTAGATATGTTTGTAAGAAAGAGGGATATATGGCATAAAAAAGGATTGGGAAAGAGGTGTGGAATGTGGTATGGAATAATATACAAATGAAAGTATAAAAAGAGATGTGTAGAACTAGGGATGGAATAATAAATATAACAAGGGATGTCGATAGTGGAGGTAGGATGACACTAGAAGGGTGGTGAGAAGAGATAACATTAGTGGTGGAAGTGGAGATGGTGAAGGAAACACTAGGACCATGGCTAGTCATAACACTAGTAGGGATATCACACAATGTAGGAAAAGTAGTAGTGGTATGGGTGACGTAGATGCATAAAGTTCAAGATGTGAAGTGGGCATAACAATTTACCCACGCGGTTAAAAGATGAGTGAAAAATGGAGGCATATTAAAGTGAGGAACAAAACCATTATAAAATTATAAGGATGATGCACCAGTCAAAGAATTGTGAGGATTAACCTTTGCACAAATGCCTTGAACTATTTCTAGTCCAAATATCTTTGCAAGTAACAAATTGTTAAAGGCTTGCACTGAATGTATAATACTATCCACTTCAACCAAACTAGCAAGCTCACATAAAAACCCTAAAGGATATGTAACAGTAAAGTATATACAATGTGCACCCAAACCTTAATGAGATCTAAAAATTAAAATATGTACCATCACATATGAAAACCCTAAGAAAATAAGGATAAACCCTAAGGCTAAAACTCTAAGTCATGTAGAAGTGTTGGGTTCACCAAATAATGTGATGAGATATCACCATTATTATCTAGGATAGTTGAATTAATATTCATCTTAGAGATATGAATTAGGATTAATACTAAAATTAAATACAAAATTTAAATAAATAAAACAAGGTGTTTAGCTAGTTCTAAAGGAAAGAATATTTTGTATATGATGTTGAGAAATAATTCACCATTGTCATAAATTTTCAAGGATCAATTAGATGAATGCCTCAAAATATGTAAATTACTTGTACCTTATTTTGGTTTAGATCAATCCCCACATAATGATCTCTATTATTGTGTAGATGATCTAGTGCACAAAATAAAATTTTGATCCACATAAGTGATTGATAATAAATGAATGACTATTAGATTTGCCTCACTTTGTTGCACTTGTGTTTGAAGTAGTGTGGTGTTTATAGGTATTATTTAGGAAATTGCTAAGTGAGGGTCACATTCTCCTCAATCAAGGCCCTAAGATGATATATTCTATGGTAGTACAATTATATTCTTTAATGATATTGCTATAATGATATGCAAAAGGACGAGAGAAAATGACATATAAACATGATTTCAAACATAATAATATGAATGTACTTAAATACAATGACATAACACACAAATCAACATAAACATGCACAAAATCAACTCACAACGACTAATGAGAGAGAATCAATACAATTTAATTTGAGTTTTAAAAGTTTAGTGTTTAAATATGTAAGTATGGAAATGAATTGGGTCAATTCAACACCCTTGGATTTGATTCATGACAAGGAAAGGATAAATCTAGAGAGTAAAGTCAACTTCTAAGAAAATGTGATGATGGGTTTAGGATAAGATAATGTCATGAGCCAAATTCATATAAGAATATGCCACCTGTAGACTTGTTATTGCCTAAATTACACTCTAATTGAAATAGATCTAAAATATAAAGAAAAAAAAGCATGAATATGTAATTTTTCCTATTATTAAAAATAATATTTATTATAATACTTTGAAACAATACTTATTATAGTATTTTGTTGATTTTGTAAATTTTCTTATTGTTATAAAATTTTATATTCTTTAAATTTATATAATTCATATTAATAGTCCAACCCAACAATGAAATTTTGATGACATAATTAATCGACTGAGAGCCAAAAAAATAATTTGTCATCTATGTTAATAATCTAACACTAATTTAATCTTAATGACATGACCAAGATCAAATTTTAATTATTTTTTCATTCATACATGTTTAGCTTGAACTAGGAAAAAACTTGTTTGATTTGGAGTAGTTTTATAAAGCCATCTCTTTATAGGAAAATAGGTGCTTGACCATTTGATAATATGTCCATCGGTTGTTAAATGCCATGGAATTTCATGTGAGCAATTAAAGATTCCAAACACTCATTCATTCAGATAACGCTCAAAGAAAGACACGATGATTACAACCTTGGCATAATATCTGAATTTCAGTAATAAAAAAAGGATTGTCGTTCGGGAATAACTTGTTCCTTGAAATTTCCACTTTCTCTCCATCCTTTTTATAACCAAAACCTCTAAAACTTTTAGGGCTTCAAAAGAGGGACGCAAAGAAGAGAGGAGGCCTCCAAGTGCTCAGCCAAGCAATCAAGATTTGTGAGGAGTCTCTGCAGAGAGCTTTCAAAAACCCTTCTCGGCTCTGCAGAGAGGAAGTGAATATCAGGATCCGATCTATTAGATTTAACAGGTAAATAGTTTGTCTTCAAACTCTGTTTTAATCTTTATATTGGTGTAAATATGTTTTTTTTCTTTGCGTATTGAATAGGGTTTTATGTTCTTGAAAGAATGTTTGTCAGTAATCAACTCTGAAAGGATCTTGTTTTTGCTTGTAGATTATTATAAAAAGGGCTTATGACTATGGATAATTCTTGAGGATAGTGTTTCTGCTTTTCGATTGTTGAAGTAGAGTTTTTGTGATGGTGTGTGTAATCGACCGTGGAAGGATTTTAACTTGAGTTGTCAGTTAGCGATGAAAAAATCTTATCTCGTGAATAGATGATCTTATATTTACTGTGCAGTAGGGTTTATGTGTGGATTGTTTAAAGATTTAAGCAACAGGTATCTTGTGAAAGGATATCGTTTCTGCTTGAAATAATCGTATTGTTGCTTGTGGATTGTCTTAGGAAGGATCTTATCTTTGCTTGTGGCTTATCAGCTTCATGGAGGCGATGTCAGCAGAAGTGCTGCAGGGGCAGATTAATGCCGTTCTGGGGGCCGATCCGGCGGCTTTTGAAGCCCTAATAACGCACCTTATGAGCGCTGGCAACGAGCAGCGCGGCCAGGCGGAGGTGCTGTTTAATGCTTGTAAGGAGAAGCACCCTGATGCACTGGCCCTAAAGCTAGTTCATGTCCTACAGTCTTGTGGCAAGGTTGAAATCAGGGCTATGGCGGCTATATTGCTGCGCAAGCAGATCACCCGGGACGAGACTTATATCTGGCCCCGCCTGCAGCCGTCCACTCAGACCGCAGTCAAGGGGCACTTGCTTGTCTGTGTGCAAAGGGAGGAAGTCAAAACAATTGTCAAGAAGCTTTGCGATACTGTTGCGGAGCTTGCTGCCTCGATCATCGAGGAAGGTCAGTGGCCAGAGCTGTTGCCCTTCATGTTCCAGTGCGTGAGCTCCGATTCTCCAAGGCTTAAAGAATCCGCCCTTCTTATGTTTGCACAGCTCTCTCAATACATCGGTGATCACCTCCACCCGCACTTGAACACACTCCACACTGTCTTTCATCAGTGCCTCAGCCCACCTGCACCCTCTGATGTGCGCATTGCAGCCTTAGGGGCAACGACTAATTTTGTCCAGACGATTGAGTCCCCACAGGACAGAGAACGGTTTCAAGACCTGCTGCCTGCTATGATGCAGACCCTCACTGAGGCACTCAACCACAATGAGGAGGTTACTGCACAGGAGGCTCTTGAAATGTTTATTGAATTAGCTGGCACTGAGCCACGGTTCTTGCGTCGGCAGATTGTGGATGTAGTTGGTTCCATGCTGCAGATTGCTGAGGCAGAATCCCTTGAAGAGGGGACAAGGCATCTGGCCATAGAGTTCATCATTACCCTTGCTGAGGCAAGGGAACGGGCACCTGGGATGATGAGGAAACTTCCACAGTTTATTGGTAGGCTCTTTGCTATTCTGATGAAAATGCTTCTTGATATTGAGGACGATCCTGCCTGGCATGCAGCAAATACTGAGGATGAAGATGCCGGGGAGTCCAGCAATTATAATGTTGGTCAGGAGTGTTTGGATCGGTTAGCCATTTCTCTGGGAGGGAATACTATTGTGCCTGTTGCATCTGAGTTGCTTCCTGCTTATTTGGCTGATCCTGATTGGCGTAAGCATCATGCTGCTCTCATCACTCTTGCCCAAATTGCTGAAGGTTGTGCTAAGGTATGTATACTAAGTCTTAATTGTCTAATTACCAGATAAAAATTGTATTTTCAATGATTATTTAATTGGGAAAACATTGGATTGATGCCTTTTGCCAATAGAGAGGGTTGAGTTTATGTGTAACTAAGCTAGTATCTTATCAAACTTCATTCACAACAAATAAAATGAATTAGATTTGTTGATTAGTTGTTAGCCTATAGGATATTCCCAACTGAATTGTTGTATCACATGGGCACTTTCAAATCAGCCACTGTATCAATTGAGGTATTCACAACCAATTGATAGTACATCATGTGAATAACCCAAACTGATTGAGTGCATCAATTGGCATGTAGACATTTTAATCTAACCAATTGCAATGATTGGACTGAGTATTTTAAGTATGTTAGTTACATCAATTGCATTTTAATCAGACCAACTGATGGAATATATGAGTTGGGCATATTGAACTGACAAATTGTGTCAGTTGGGCTTTCTTGAACGATGGATTTCATCAGTCGGGTACCCCCACCTGATCCACTTTGTCAGTTTGGGGTATTGTCAACTGTTCCACTGGGGGTTCCCAACAGTTTAATTGCGTCAAGAGGGTATTCCAACTGATTAATTGGATTAAGTATGTATCCCAATGAACCATCACAGTAATTGCTGTTGCTTCATGCTGTATACACAATTTTTTGCATTTCTAGAATTGGGTTATAATTGCTACAATCATAAGAACTGTTCACAGGGCAGATGGTATAACTGTGAGTTTGGTTTTATTTTCATACAGGTGATGATAAAGAATCTTGAGCAAGTTGTCAACATGGTTTTGAACTCTTTCCAAGACCCCCATCCCCGTGTGCGATGGGCAGCTATCAATGCTATTGGTCAGCTCTCAACAGACCTAGGCCCAGATTTGCAACAGCAATATCATCAGCGTGTTCTGCCTGCACTGGCTGGAGCAATGGATGATTTTCAGAACCCTCGAGTGCAGGTCAAATCAATCCATACCGTATTTCTATAAATTGCTGTATTTCTATGTCTCAAAGTATAACAGATTAATATGATACTAATGTTGCTTTAATTAGATAATTAGTGCCCAAAGTTAGTTTGTCTGAATGTGATTGCAATATCACCATGTTGCTATATGCATAGCAGTTTGCAGATAAGTGGATGTGGGCATATGCGTGTTTTGATCTTGTGTTTAATTGGTTTTTCCCTCTATTAGTTGATATAAAGCTTTATTACTATAAATTTCCCTTTAAGTTTTATCTGTATCCTGTATCTTGAAAAAGATTTATGCCCCTCAGAAATATGAAGTCTTGTTTTCCCTTATTTTAAATTTCTTCCAGTTGTAAAATATAATTTGTTATTGCATATAATTGCCTGAGCATGTAGTAGTTACAGAAATAATTTAGGATGAAATATGTACAGTAGTACCCAGAGTGATATGGCATTGTAGGCAAGTTAATCTGAAAATTGATTCTGTTCGCTTGTTTCTAAACTTTTCTTCATAGATTGGGGTAGGGAATGGATGTCAACGAAGTTTGTCTAAACTCTAGAGACATCAGTGTAAAGTTATGTTCTATTGTTGACTATATTCTGGCCTATGGAATCAGTGCTTTAGTTTTATTATTCAAGTTTCTGAGGAAAATTCTTCACAATGGCAGGTTTGCTTGCAGTAGTTCAAATACAATATGACTGACGTGACATCAAAAGTTGTATTATAGTGAACATGGAATTTTGCATTGGCTCGCAGCATTACCATAAAGTAAAATAATTGAGTGCCTTTATAGGATTTGTTAATGTTTTTTGTTGTTATCGATATTGTTATTGGTAGGGAATAGATGTGAATGAAGTTTGTCTAGACTCTAGAGACATCAGTGTAAAGTTATATTCTATTGTTGACTATATTCTGGCCTATGGAATCAGTGCTTTAGTTTTATTTTTCAAGTTTCTGAGGAAAATTCTTCACAATGGCAGGTTTGCTTGCAGTAGTTCAAATACAATATGACTGACGTGACATCAAAAGTTGTGTTATAGTGAACATAGAATTTTGCATTGGCTTGCAGCATTACCATAAAGTAAAACAATTGAGTGCCTTTATAGGATTTGTTAATGTTTTTTGTTGTCATCGATATTGTCTGTAAGGTTCTGAGTTTATCCCCTATTGATATAATCACTTTAATCCAACTGAGGGAGTTCACTGTTTTATCCAATTGTTTAATAATAACATTTTTTTTTGTCAAGGTTGTCTGTACTGGTCATGTTTGGTGTGTCATAGGATTTGTTTGATTAATAGTAACATCAACTTTTTTCTTGGCCACCCTTTTATTGCCTTGAAGATTTTCAAGGAGAAGACTAGTATGAATTGGAATGCAAACTTTCATGTTGAGGCTAAACCTTACAAAAAGTCAATAAAATGTTTCATGGACTGGGTTGTTAGCCAATTCAATGGCTAGAATTAGGATTACAACAACCAAGTTGAAATAATTTTCCGAATAAATTATTGTAAAATGATGCTGAAATAGGATCTTATCCAAATATAGTTTTTTCTGGAAATTGATTTCTTGGTTGTAGGACCACTGCATGTTTGCCATCTACAAATCATATTTTGTTAATTGCATTGTAATTAAGAATGCTACATAAGAAAATTAGAAATCTTGAGTAGTGTAAGGAAGTAAGTATTTAGTTTATTACTTGTCCAGAGGTTTTAAAAGTTATCGTGGTTTGTTTTTTGCTTTTGATATGGAGTTATATGATAGCTGCATCAACAATCACCATTTAAGATTTGTCATTATCACTAGCTTTTCAATGATTGTTTTTGAATTTTTGTAACCATGCAGGCACATGCAGCTTCAGCAGTGCTTAACTTCAGTGAAAATTGCACACCAGATATTTTGACACCTTACTTGGATGGCATAGTGAGCAAGCTGCTTGTTCTTTTGCAAGTAAGTTCTCAACTATTTGTTTCCTTGCTTATATCTTTGGCGTTTTAAGCAACCATGTAACAGACTATTTTGTCATCTCTTCTCAGAATGGGAAGCAGATGGTGCAGGAGGGTGCTTTGACAGCTTTAGCATCTGTTGCTGATTCTTCTCAGGTACACCCTATAGGCTTACATGTTATCTTAACATTGGTTATACATAAATGCCACTGTAATAAATTATTTGATAGTCAATCAGAATAGAATTAGTCTGATGATATATGTTTTGCTCTACAGGAGCAATTTCAGAAGTATTATGATGCAGTTATGCCTTATTTGAAAGCCATATTACTAAATGCTACCGACAAAGCTAACCGTATGCTGCGTGCCAAGGCTATGGAATGCATCAGCCTAGTTGGAATGGCCGTTGGAAAGGATAAATTCAGAGATGATGCTAAACAGGTGCATACTTATAGAAAGTAGTTAATCTGTAGGATCCATGCAGATGCAAAATGTTTATTGCTTTCTCTTGGCTTACGTGATGAAGTGCTTAAGGAGAAGATAAGAACAAAAGAGTGCTATAAGGGTGCAGTTACTGAAAAGACTTTGTGCTGTCTTTTCTGTATCTGAATCTATAGATCCGAATCTATGGATTGCTCTGTTTGTTAATTACTAATTTGTTATTTGAAACTACTTCAGCCTTTTTGTGTCCCTGTAACTTGTCAGAAAAGTTACGGATTTTAAACTGGAACACGACAATAATCAAGAAAGTAGGCATTATTGCATTTTTTCCTGGTAGTTGTTTCTAGTTCCTTAACCTTTCCAACTCAGTAGTTCTAAAATGTGACGCCACCGACAGCGATCCTTTTCAAACCATGCTTTTGATGCTCAGCTGGCTTCATGCAGGTAATGGAGGTGCTCATGACACTACAAGGATCTCAGATGGAGGCTGATGATCCAACCATAAGCTACATGTTACAAGTATGTTTATATTTGTTCTTGATTGATAATAAATAAATAGAACATTTAATATTTTTGAGTATTTTGTTGTATGGATGATATGGTAGGTAGTAAACAAAGGTAGAAGTCTAACCATGATTCAGTTGTGTTACTTATGAATAGTCTGGAGGGTGTGTTTGGAAGACTGAAGAGTTATGGCATTGTTTTGAACAGCTCATTTTCTGTTGATATCAGTTTGCTGCATTGGTTTCCATATCTTGTATCAACAAAGTATGATGGAGTCTGATTAGCCAAATATCTTTGATGCTTTCCAGTATTCTGTTTTTTGTTTTTGGGTTGAAATTATCAAGAATTGCTTAGTAGTGTAGCTTGGAAATGTCTTTTGAAGTAATTTTTAATTATAAAAAAAAGTAGAAGGCAATTTTTGCAGTATTGCTTAATAAAAAAATGCCAAGACTAGAAGACTTCTGTTGCAAAAAAATTGCCAGAAAATGAGAGTCTTCAATCATATGATTTGGATTCTGGGACAGTTTTTTCGTTTTTTGGACATTCACATATTCTTTCTGTCCCTAGAGAGGTGACCTGCATGTTGAGACACAATGTCTAAATTTTCAACTAGAAAAGTTAGTGTAATTTATTTGTTGAAAGCCAAAACATGTATATGTATTGGATTTTATTTTCTTTACTTGATCTTAGTTTGTTTCATCAATTATTTTCTTCTGTGTGCATTATAGGTGTGAAATATGATGTGTTCAGGAATTCCTTCAGTTGCAAAAAAAAAAAGCCAAAAAAGGAGAGTCTTCAATCTCATGTTTTGGATCCTGGGACAGTTTTTTCTTTTTCTTGGGGATATTAAACATATACTTTCGGTCCCTAGAGAGGTGACCTGCATGTTGAGACACATTGTCCAAATTTTCAACCAGAAAAGTTAGTGTGATTTATTTGTTGAAACCCAGAACATGTATATATATTGGATTTTAGTTTCTTTACTTGATCTTGAGTTTGTTCCGTCAAATGTTTCTTCTGTGTGCATTATAGATGTGAAATATGATGTGTTTGGGAATTCCTTCTTCCTTATTGCAGAATGTAAGGCAGTTTTTCCCTTATTTCATGAGTCATTGTCTATAAGGCATTACTACGTTATAGGTAGTTTTTTGGCACTTTTAAGGTGTTGCTTCAAAAATTCTGTAAGGCAGTAGTATGCTATAGATGGTTCCTAGGTTTCTTTAAGGTATTGCTTCAAGCATCTTAATGCATGGAAGGTGTTGAGGCTCCTTATTCCTCTTTTGGCTAATCTGATCTACTGAATTCTGTTCTGTTACCAACCCTCCTATATATTCACAAGTTATTCTTTGTCTAAATTGAAAACTAATGGCATAAAAGGTGGTTCTAGGTGTGATTCCTTTCTAATAACTGCCTATGCCTTACTGGCAAGTAATCTCACAAATGTCTTATCCACTTTGAAAATTATAACCTAGTCATTTTTTGCATGGATTGTAGAATTTCTTTTTGCTGACATATTTTCAAACAAACTTGGTGCTTTTGAGCAGGCATGGGCAAGGCTCTGTAAGTGTTTGGGACAAGATTTCCTTCCCTACATGAATGTAGTGATGCCTCCACTTCTTCAGTCTGCCCAGCTAAAGCCAGATGTGACCATCACTTCTGCAGATTCTGATAATGATATTGATGATTCTGATGATGAGAGGTGAGCTATACTTTAATTTTGTGTTAGGTTAGGTGGAATGACAGTGAATGATTTGGTTATTGTCCTGCACATTAAGTCTTTCTAATTTTATTATTTTAGTAATTACAACGTGAAGTTTTATACATTGTTCATGCTGGATAGGTAATTTTAACTAATTTAAATGAAATTTTAATCTACAAATTGGAATTTTCCTGGGGATAATTAACCATTTCTTTATATGAGAACCTTGTATTAGAACATTTACGGATTATAAATTACTCGATTCTATAAATTGAATAGTTTGTTAAACGTTGCATAATTATGAAAAATATTCCACTGCTTAATGTTTTCTTTTGATTATAATCTACAAATGAATTGGTTGCACAATTATAACTGTGTCCTAATTGCATGCCTTTACAATTGTATCTGTTAAGCATCTAGATGAAAAACTGACTTATCTTACTCATCTTTACCATAGTTGCAAAAATCTGCAAGTACTTACAGGACTTACGAGTACTTGTGTCAAAAGCCAAACAAATACTTGTAGGTATTCTTCAGCCCCGAGTTATTGCAAAAAAATGCTGAGTTATTACTGATAAAGTGCCAGACTTGCCACAAACTCACCTGTGTTTTTTTTGATGCCCTTCCATGTGCTTGTGTGCCCTTGCTCAAATGAAAAACATGACACAACTGTAAATTTCTTTTTGCGTACCCTTCCTGTGCAGGCTCTAAATGGATGGGTATTTTGTCCTGTATGGCTCGTTGCTGCATTTTGTGTGCATCTGTAAATTTGCAATGGCATTGGAATTGTTTCAAAGATTTGTTGTTAGTATCTTTGCCATTTTGACAATCACCAACAGACAAAATGCTCCACAGTAGACATTGGTAGTTTATAATATATATCTGTTATTGGTTAATAATATATTATTTGTAAATTTGTACCATTCATTGTTAATAATTTTATTACTATAATATTTCTTTTCTATCATGCTTGCTATATACTATTTTTCCAAAAACATTTGAAGATTAAATTCCATAATATACATGTTATTGAAGAATATTTTTACAAATTTATTTGTTTTTAATGTTTGGAATATTTGCTGAGTTATTGCTGAGCCCGAGTTTTTCAACCAAGTCTTCACCATTGTCAGTGGCCTTGTATCTGCATTTACTTATGAAAAGTCATTAAAAACGCCTTTGAAGATGTTAAAGCTGTCTCTTAAATTCCTCGTTTGTGGCATTTCCTTCCTTCGCACTGTCCTCATAACTCTTAAGCATTACGGGCACTAACAACTACCATAACTAAAAGCTTTTAACTGTTTAAGCATTACCAGCACCAACTGCCACAACCTTCAGTAATTAATGCATCCTCATGCATGTACTCATCTCTCGCAATTCTGCTTTTTGAAAATATCCAATCCACCAATCCATGTTCATACAGCTACTCAACCATTCACCTCATCAAGGCAACTGACTGAACAATGGAGATGGAGGTGGAAGGAGAGAACAACTATCTACCTCACATGTTTTTCCCTCCACTGGCATGGGATTAAAATTACAACTGAATTTCTTAGTATTTATTTTTATTTGTTCCTATTTGTAGTTACTGCTGGAAAATGAGGGTTTTACTTAATGCAGTTTAGTTGGTTAGTAACATAATGTTGATAAAATGCTAGTATTTTTTATTTACTTGTCAGTCTATGTGAAAGTATGTCAATATATTCTGGTTTGTTGTGATGTGATTAGTGTGGAGACTATCACCCTAGGAGATAAAAAGATTGGTATTAAGACGAGTGTTTTGGAGGAGAAGGCAACAGCTTGTAACATGCTATGCTGCTATGCTGATGAATTAAAAGAGGGCTTCTTTCCATGGATTGATCAGGTTAGTTTTTCAATCCTTTGTGTATTTTTGTAAGTTGTTTGTAGCATTGGAGCAAAAATCCTCTCAGCAAGATTCATGTACTCATGTAGATATATTCTTTCAAGTACAGGTTGCGCCAACATTGGTTCCACTTCTGAAATTTTACTTCCATGAAGAAGTTCGCAAAGCTGCTGTTTCAGGTACCAAGTACTTCACTTTTCTTGAGAATGACAGTTTATTTCTCTGTTTAAGGTTTTGATGTCAGACTTGCTTGTATTTGAATTCAGCAATGCCAGAGCTATTGCAGTCTGCCAAACTGGCCGTGGAAAAGGGACTGGCTCAGGGAAGGGATCAAACCTATGTTAAACAACTGTCGGATTACATTATACCTGCCTTGGTTGAAGCTTTGCATAAGGTCATTTGAACTTTACCAGTCAGCGTGGCATTGT
>VDFB02318059.1:0-14323 GCA_007258455.2 Sequoia sempervirens | reverse complement strand
TTGTTAAATAGTGTGATGTGTCTTCTTGATTATGTTTTTTCCCCTATTTTGGATAAAATTTCTTTTGTGATTGAGGTCAAATAGGGTTGGATAGAGTTCTCAATTTATTCAATGTGCTTTCTTGTGATCATAGGTCAGATACAACCCCATTTGCACCTAGGATAGTTGGTCATCCACTTTCAGACTACGAGATCAACTACTTGACAAGAAGAGAGATTAGTTGCATTCCCTCAGCTTATAGTATTCTATTTTCATGCCCGTGATTAGGGATAACAAGGGATTACTTACTGTGCTAGCTAAGAGGTGGCACTCAAAGACATCCTCCTTCCTGCTATCGATAGGAGAGGCCACGGTGATATTGGAGGACATTATGGAGCTCAACATAGAGGAGTACAAGATATGGTAGGATGTGATAGCTTATAGATATGATAGATTCATCATGGTTCTATGCACTATGATCGAGGGCATTATCATTCTTGATCGACAAGGACACAAATTTCCTATCAGATGGGGAGAGATGTTGATTGGAATGTTGACCCGTAGGATGGTGTATGTGTGGGGGGGTGTGCCTTCTAGCCATTTTATACATTTACACAATATTGCCTATAGACCCTGGCATAGTCCATCAAATGTGGGATGATATCCTTATGATTTGGGCTCAAGAGCACATTGTTTTGTTTTGAACTCCTATTGGGAGACAACTAGGAGTAGGGATGCCATATGTGTTCTTTTATGGAGGATTTTTCACACATACCAAGGTCGGTGATGTCGAGTATTAACATCATTCCATTGATTTTCTTACTTCATCTGTCAACCATGGGACAATGAGGGAGAGTGTTTTCCCTATTATCCGTAGGCACATTATCTGATTGTGAAGACAATGCAATCACAACACATTATCGAGCGGTACCTTCTAGAGTTGGTTCTCAAATAGTTCAGGGAGGATAGGGGTTTCCCATTAGTATAATAGAGTTTCATACCTGTCCTTGTGAGAGATCACTCAATGGAGACAAATGATCAATGTAGTGATGGTAGGGAAGGATATTGATGCTTTGTATCCTATTCAATTAGGTGTCAGCACATAGGCTATTAATGTGGTGGAAAAATCCAAGTATGATGCATGGTGGGCTGCACACAGGCTTGATCCCTTAACAGATCGAGATAAGATTTCCCGAGTGAAGTGGAGGGGTAGAGGTCCATGTAATAGATTCATGGATAAAGGATGAGGGAGACGAAGAGATGGAGGTAGAGGAGGTAGGGATGATGATGTTGGAGATGGTGGTAGGGGAGACAGGGGAGGAAGGGTCAGTGAGGGATAGAGGAAAAAAATTAGTTAGACATCTCTCACCTATCAAGGAGGAGGCCAAGAAGGAGGGTCTATCATTCGAGGTAGAGCACGAGGGACCCAAACCGAAGGGAGAGCAGGAGTTGGCCATACAGGAGGCTAAGTACAATATGGGGGAGGAAGAGATGGGAGAGGAAAAGAGAGCAGTTTAGGAGGAGATTGTGTTTGGAGAGGGTCTGAGTGAGGGCTATCAGGATGTGCCTATTTTTGAGGCTATGGAGGAGGTAGAGGGAGACATGTCAATGGATCAGCATATCATAGATTTTCAAGAAAAATTCTAGACTAAGGATGCATGGGTTTAGGTATTACAATCTGAGGTGGATAGGCTCACTACTAAGAGAGACATGGTTGCCATTAGGAGATAGAGGGCTGACTAGCGGTTTCTATATTTTATTTTAACTATCAATAGACCCATAGCTGAGCTATGTCATCAACTCTTCTGGGCAAGATAGGAGGCTCGATACTACATGTATTTATATGAGCATCAAGTTCCATTGGCAAAGAGGGTATTGAGCTATACATAGACGTAGAGCGATAGCAGGTCACACTCTCACCAGACTGAGAGCAATGGAGGAGTCTCTTGGCATAATGATCTAGGAGGATCCAAAAACCACAGAATCAGATGGAAGTGGTCCCAAATTTAAGAGCTGACAGAAATGGTCCCGATGCAACTTGAATCACGTCAAAAGGAGACAGTATACGAGAGATATGCTCGAAATGGAATTTAGAATGGAAACATCATCAAGAAACTACTCAAATGGAAAAATTAGTGATCATGGAACTTGTGCTCTCTAGTTCCATCAATATGCTTTAATGAGGCTGCAGTGCATTTGAAAGGAATGAAATCTAAGATCGTATGTATGAAAGTTATGACCTTGTTCAAAATTGTGATCAAAACTTAGTTAAAATGATGACGTGGCATCACCAAAGCTCGAGACTTGGTAGGGCAGTGGCATATGGCATGTCAGGAGTAGTGAGTTGGCATACATATGGATTAAACCATAATTATTAAGGGAAAAAAATCTATAGTTTAAAGAAATAAAATAAGGAGGATTTAGTGGGATTTGATCCCGTAACCCATGCCTTAAAATCCTCTTGCCATACCATTTTTCATGATAAAAGGAAAATCCCTCCGTATACATAAATCTTTAAATAATATTTAATTCCCCTGAATATAATGTCAACCTCCAAATGTAAACTATACCCCTACAAATGAATAATGCCAAAAAAAAAATAAAAATCCAAATGTAAGTTGTAAAGCCCCGGGAACATGAAAATAGAGGGCTAAGACAAAATTGAAAGTAATTTTTGTTATAAATGAATTGTAAAAGAGGGAATTATTTTGTTTAAGAGGGTTATTGTTGTATTTGTTCATGGGGAGTTATTTATTAAATATGGAGGTTACACCCCATATAGCATATTTTTATGTATAAAAGGGGGTGTAGGTTCTTAATTTTTTAACCAAGTGATGTGAAAACTTAAGAGGTCTTTTTGGAGGTGATTTCTTGACAAGAAATTCCCTTGAAGAGAATTGCTCGTATAGGAGGATTATTCAAGCACAAAGACAAAAGAAATTTGTAATACTTTTCTATGTAATTGGGTTAAGAGGTTGTGGTTACTAAATCTGCATTTACCTCAAATATCAAAAAACATTAGAGTTATTAGCAAATGAAGTAAATCCAAACTAAGCAACTCCTATGAAATACGAAATCATGCTTCATAATGCAATCAAAACAACAAAATATCAGGGTATGTGCAAGATGGGCCAAAAAGTGGCAATATGATGGGTATGTGGCTGATGACTATTTTTTATCCAAAATTGATTAGTTGATTTTGACCCATTTGACTTGAATATTTTGATTTATTTAAATCAAGAGAGAGAAATATGATTTTTGAGATTTAATTAAATAAATTCTTGGTTTATTTAATCAAAGAGGCAATGATAGGCTTAAATTCTAAATAGAGTTAATTTATTCATTTAAGTGAAATAATCCTTAGAATTAATGGACCTGATTTGCCTAATTAGTAGATATAATGCAGACTTTATTTGTGTAAATGAAGTGGATGAATATAGAACTAAGTGCATAATGCATTCAAGTGTCCCCACCCCTACTTTAAACAATGTATTTAGGTGGACAAAGAATACAACTTTCTATGATCAAATATAAATTTCTAATTTTTTTGGAATTTTTAATAGAAAGAAAGATGTACCACTGATTTTATTCTCCCTTAGAGAGATAGAGGTGAAAATATTTGATTTGGAAGGTTGATCTCATGATAAAGTTAAAAATGGATTGGTTATGTTGGTGAGGCAGGGGTGCAAAAGTGTAGAATAGCCAATCTATATTATCCTAGAAGCAGCTTAGTGATGATGCCAGTGTGTGGGATGTAGAATGGATGATGTGATATGCTATTATGCAGTGGATGTTTTTGTAAAAAAATACTTGAACTGTATCTATGTTATGATGGTAGAATGTATGAAATGATTGGTGCTTTCCTATTATGTATATGATATAGATGATATCTGATATATACACAGTTTGTGGATGCAAGATGCTGGATGCATGATGGATGTTCATTGGTGATGATATTCAAAAATACTCATGAAATGTGATGTTGGTGCAAAATAGAATTCAGATGATGACAGAGGATCAACAAGTCCATAGTCTAATGCTTTAATGAGATGATGATAGATGATGATGATTCGATTATCAAGGATTGGGATTTTAAAAGGGCTACTTACCTTATGTTTGATTACACATGTAGATACAATGCATCAAGGTATAAAGAACCAAGATGATGTTGTACCTAGTGTGATGGAATTTGACTCAACAAGCAGATAGGAGTATTCTTGTTCACACTTGACATATGGAAACCTTGCTAGGACGTACCTAACAAAGCAAGTATTCGCCAAGTTATTTTAAAAGAACATCCAACAAGCACATCAAGAAAAGGATAATGACCCGTTGCCCTATTATCCTATCTCTAAATCCTTAGATTCCGGATATCATTGAGGAGGTCTTAGGATAAGCATAATAAGATAAAATCGAAAGAAAGATCAAATTAAACAAATAAATTAATCATTCTTCTTGAGATTTCGTTTTGATGGGATGGGAGATCCAGGTGGTATCCATTGATGCCCATTCCCAGTTCAAGCTATAATATCCTAGGACATGTACATTGTATGAGATGATGAGTTGATAGTTGATTGATGACATTATTGATATAAAGTTGATAACAGCTATCTAAAATGATCCAAAGTTTAGTTACAATGAGCTTCTATGGTTTGTTGCTTGATTTGATCTGCATTTGGGATTGGTTTTGCTGACTTGTGGTGTTTCTGTTAGTTTACCAAAGGATGAAAGCTGATGATGGATGGATATGATACAACATGCAAAGGATGCTAAGGATGCCAAGGATTATCTTGTGATAAGATAAGGTGTTTGAATGGATGGATATGGTAAGCATGCAAAGGATGCCAAGGATTATCTTGTGATAAGATAAGGTGTTTGAATGAAACAATGCTCATTTGCATAATGTTGCATAGCTTAGATAATGCTGGGTAGGATAGGATCAACGAAAACAACCCATGTCAAGATTTTTTACCATAAGCAAATGTAAAATTTGCACCAAAGTTTCATCAAGATCAAGATAACTTAGATGATGGATGCAGATGGATGAAAATGGATTGGATAAATGTCTGGTGGATGAATGGATTTATTAGGGATAAGACTGATGGAACGTTGGTTTTATTATAGATGGGATGAGATGCTTTCTCTTGGAGTGGTGCACGTAAATGCTCGATTCTACACATGACGCCTGTTTGTCAAGTTTTCATCATGGTCTTTCCCAAAGAGCCGCCCATGCGGTTTTCACTAGAGCATGATTTTGTAGAGTGCCTTCAGAATCCTTATGATGAAGGGTCATTGCCAATACATGGTCAATTTGATAGTTGGATATCATGCGTGGAGGCATGGATGGAGTGTGCTTAGGGATAGAAGATGGATTGGTTGATAGTTTGGAACCTTTGACTCTCCAAACTTAGGAAGATGAGCAATGATGGGTGGATACAGAAGTGTGCATGGAATTAGGACCAATTGCTTGATACACTTTGTGCATCGCTTGAAACTCCTGCTTTTGCTTTTGTGGACACCTTTCATGGATACTTTTCCCTTTTTTATTTTTCCCCATAGTTTCTTTGACTGATGGAGTTTTATAGGGATGATCTTTCTTAGTATGCTTTTGTATCCATGTGTATTTTATTTTTCCATTATTCTTCTTTGCTTCTTTTTCTTTGGTAATGTTCTTTGTGCTTTGATTCAAATCTTTCTTTCGAAGTTGGTCCCAATTTATGGATGGGGTGATGGGTGGATGAAGATTCATTACGTGGTGGGACAGTATTAATAGTTCCATCATGGACTCTTACTCCCTATGTTGATGTTTGCTTGAGACATAGATTTGCCCCTAGTATTGTTGTAGAAGTAGTACAGCTAACACTTTGAGTTAGCCTATTAAGGCTCTGCCTTTCATAATGCATTCTTTGATAAATGACCACTACAGATGATGCTATTTCAATTAGATGCTCTACTAACTCTGAAATATCTTGTTCTGTCCAACCTACTTCCTTGAGTGGATAATGTTGGATATCTTCATACATGATGTTTCAATCTGGATTTTGGATATATCTGATCCTGATGTTGACAACTCTGTTTGGTTGTAGGAATCAATAACTTGATCTTTTTGTGTAATAATATCAAGAGTAAAGGAATCATGTTCTAAATGAAGATCATCTACATGTCCATCAGCAGAAGGCATCTCATGGGTAGATGGAGGAGTATGTGCTACATGGATATGATCATCTTGCATAGATAGGAGAATATCCATTAGATCATTGTAGTATTTTAAAGCAAAATAAAAAGCAGTCAGAAGCTAGCTACAAGTCAAGATCATTGTTTGAAGGAGATCGATATTATTGCTAAAGCCATATCACATCATTTGTGTTTTGGAAATTATAATCACACCTACTCTCATAAATGATCTGCTCCTGAAAACACCGTATCCTCAATTCAGCAGTCGTATCTCCACCAGAATTAAAGGCAAATCTCGAGGATCGATTCTGGCATAGATTTGAAAAGATTGAAATGATTTCATCGCAGCTTTCACACATTTTATGGGTGTTTCAAAATATATTATTTTATGTTTATCCCTATCTCCTTTGTTCATGGTTTAACTCTCTATATATTGATTAGTCTACATTTTTTTGCTCGCTCTAGAAAAAGTCCAGCTCTGAAGAGTTGTAATGATGTTGTGTAGGAAGTTGTAGCAACAGCTGTTAATAAATGTAATGGTTGAATGAAGCAATGTAATAATGTTTGTATGAATGAATAGCAGCTCAAAATAATTATGTAATGTTTTATATGATCAATATAAATGTTTCTTATTATGTTTGTGTTTTTCTTCTACCATTGCATTCCATGAAATGGTATTAGAGCTAAAGGTTATTAGAGCCGATGGTGAATCTGAGTGAAGTAGTCATTGCCTAGTTTGAGATAGTTGTAGGGTGGAATTCTATCATGTCTTACAATCAAGGATAGTAATCATTTTTGCATCTAAGAAGTTTGTCTAGGGTTGAAAAGTTGTCAAGGGTCTGTAAGTGCCCATGTCAAGCAATGGAGATCTAAAAGTTGTCGCATGAGATATGTGAAGGAGGCTAGTTTTAAAAGTCACTAATCAGGGCGAAGGAGAAGTTCTCAATTGTTTATTTGATGATAGTTGCTGCCCATATGCCAAAGGAAAGAGGCAACAGAGGAAGAATCATTGCCATCATAAATCGTAAGCAAGTTGAAGACTGTGGCTATAGTAGTGCCAAGTTTATGCGAGCCAGCGTATGGAGGTTGCAGAAATAAAAAAAAAAAAAAAAAGAAGTTGGTGTTGTTTTTTTTATTCTGGGAGGCTAATGTAGAGATGATCATGGTTCCAAATAGAACCAAGAAGTCTTTAGAGTGGATTGTGTTGTGGGTAGAGAAATTTGTAGATAGACAAGGAATATTAAGTGTGAAGAAATTCAAAGAGATAAGGTCTTATTACAACTTAAGATGGTGATTAAAAGGGAACTAGGAAGGGCTGTAACCCTAGCAAAAGTGCCTAGTTTCTGAGGATTCAAAGAACCAAAGTTTATGTGCTAGTGGTATGGAAGAGTTGTAACTATTGTCATAATAGATAGAAAGTGTTGTAGAAAAAACCAAGAGGACCCAAACCCAAATTGAAATGTGAAGGGAATGGTTTTAACAACTTAATATCACAAGAATACTTTTGATTCTCAAGATCGCCATGAAGCACGAGAGAAGTGAATATGCCATTTTAAATGATGTTACTTTGTGAAAAATATTACAAGACATAAAAGGAACATGTTCATTTTAACTTTCAAATCAACAATGGACTCTTTTTAAGCGCCAAAATTGAAGTGTGAACTTTGATTGTTCAGTTGTTAGATCCAAAATTCAAATCTAATAAGTGTCTAAGTTCAATTTTATCCAACCTAAGGAGATCAAATCAGTGGTTAATTTTAAACCCGAAAATGAAAGTGAGTTGATCTATAACATAAAATGAAAGCAAAAATGAATGTTTTGGACTATTACAATAAGCATTAAAAAATGATTTTCTCAAGTTTAAGTTCAATTCTCCAACTTGAATGTGCTTGATATTTTGATTCTTATGCGAGAGAGACCACCATTGTTTCCTTATGCGAACTACAAACAAAAACCCACATGTGAGAGCTATATATCATCAAATTGCAAAACCACTTTTAATACTGAGAAATGAATGATAAGAAAACCCCATTTTTCTTTTTTAACTCTATGAAAGAGTGTCACTTTCCACATTCATATTCATCCAACTTAAGCATAGCATGCCAAATCTAGTTGGGTAATAAAGATGCAACTATGATCAAATCTAACAGCAAAGTGGTTGTATCGGTTATTCAATATGTGCAAAAAGAATACTCAAGAGATGAAGAAATCTTCACAATGGAAAAAACAGCGAAGACTTTACTTTCCAATCGATAGTTAAAGTGGAATCATAGATTTTAAACAACAGATTTGAATGCATGTTAAAAATTGATCAATAAGCATCCGCTAGCTAAAAGAACTAATTGTGCATTTAATCAGCAGTCAAATCACACCAATGCATTTAATTAGATGTTTCCCTTCCTCTCCTCTTCCTCTCTACTCAATACTTCTCACCATTATGCGTCCTTTTCCAATTTTCTTACACTTGCTTTATTGTAGTGCAAACAAATAACCACAACCAAACTTTTTTAGTGTCATACAAGCATAAGCTTAGGAAAAAGATAAAATATGAGCTTTTACTTATTTTCAAAGTGTTTTCTTCCATTCAAAATGTAATGATCTTATCCGGTACTTCATATGCAACAAACCAATCCATTATTTTCTTTTTTGTTTTCTTCCATATTATCACCCTAGAAACATTTACATCTAATGTATAAAATATAGCACATTGAAAAATAGACCTATCTTACCAATTGAACGATGGTTGACAAATTCACCTCATGGAAAATTCACCACTAGGAATTCATGGCATACTACCAAACTTGCAAGCTTATTGTATATTTTTTAAATAGATTTTTAAATAAAAAATAAAAAATATTGAAAAAAACCATTGTGTAGTGATTCATTTTTAATAAGATCTATAATGTTTTCACTAGTTATTATTATAGAAAATACTATTTCAATAAAAAATAAAAATTATGAGAAAAACTATAATTGTCACATTTAATTAATTATTTTTTAAAATGTATTTAAATAAAAAATATAATATACTGACTAAATCATTGTGTAGTGAACATTCTTAATAAGATCTATGATGTTTTCACAAGTTAGTATTATAGAAAATAGTGTTATAAATAAAAATTATGAGAAAATATAATTGTCATATTAATTAAAAAGATAGCAAATTTTTTGAGCTTAAAAGGATAAATATAAACATAAATATTATTTATTAAACTTACTAGCTAAATCAGGGTGGACCCAGCAATGGTTGGGCAATGGTTAGGCTTGGAACACATAAATTAATGTGAAAGTGTGATTAAATACACTTTACAACACTAAAATTAGGTCCACATAGCCTAGAAGGGCACAAAAACCAATGTGAATGTGTAAGACACACTACAACACTAGCTTATCATTAAGTTTACATCAAGACGCTTCTAGATTGATGTAATAATGTTATTAAACACATTTTATAATGTTGAACTAGGGATAAATAAGTTAATTAAGTCTAGAAAGGCATGAAAGTCCTTTACAAGACTTTGCAACACCTTTACAAAACATCATTAAAAGAATGTTATTTGATTTACAAGGGTCCAAGACCTAGTGTAGATGCATAAAATGCCTCACAACACTAGATTAAGACCTCATTAAGTCCATTTTATCATGAATTAATCCTATGTCAAGCAAAGGGTCCTTTTTTCTATGACACAGACTGATTTATGGGCTTGAGGCAACCGCACTCTATTTAAATTACTACATGAAGGATGCATACACTACATTTCACCACATAAAAATAGCGCTCATGTTCATGGCCCTTACTATGATTATGGTTATGGTGACGGTGATGTTCATGATCATCATCATGGTTGTGATTATGGTTATGATTGTGATTGCGCTCATGGCCATGGTTCTCTTTGCATATACCATGATCAAGATCATGATTGTGAAGATGATTTGCATGCACATTCACATCTGAGTCATTCCAACACCCATTGATGATGAGCATGACCACCTTTCTCTCCCTTCACTGCACTAACAATCTTCCTTATGTCATTAGACATGAGAGCTACATCTACAAATCCCATGGCTACCGCAAAGCCTTTCACACCCATAGCTATTCCCACATCTATTGTTGCTAATGTTGGTATATCATTAATTCCATCACCCACCATGGCATCCATGCCATCTTGCTTTAGCTCTCCTATAAATATAAGCTTTCCTTTTAGGAGTAATTGGGCATGAACTTCAATTTCTCCTACATGCACACCATTAGTAGGGCTCCTTTGTCATTTAAAAATGTTCTGACATGATTGCCTACTCAAATGAGCCATTTAAGGCATGTAACTCTTTTCCAAACAAGAGACCAACAGATGATGATTGTGCTTTATATAAAATAATACTTAGCCATAACCACAATCAACCTACCAGAAACCTCATACAACCCTATCCAGACTTGTGTCATTGCTAGTCTATCTTGCCATGAGAGTGAAGGGTTAGAGCTTGAAACAATAACCGTGATTGTAGAAGTCATTTTATTTTTCATGAAGGGTAGGAGTCCTCCTTAGGTGTAGAGGAAGGCACCATCTAATGTAAATGCTTGGATCCTTAGTCTTTGAAACCAAAGATGTCACTCCATCATTGAAATAGAAGAAACCTTTGTAGTAGAATAGGCAGAATTGGTATACTAAAATGATAAGGAGTAAAAATATGATAGCTTAGATTTTCCCTATCCACCATGTAGCCTATTTTGAAGTTTTGATCCTTTTAGTTTCACTGGGGGAGTTTATGCATGTTTCTAGTAGAAAACCACAATCTACACCAAAAATAAACTCCTTCATAGTTCAATTGTTATTTTCACAAACAAGTACCCACCCTGAGCCAAACTTCTTCAAATAAATAAAGTCTTTGAGAGATGATCTAACTCCACCGAAACTTGAACATAAATGGAATGAGTTAAGTTCTTAGAGATTTGCGACCCCAAGAGTATTATCAATCAAATTCCCAATACAATATAAACTATCTTCACCCCAAAACTATAGGAGAAGATTAAGCAACCATGCCCAAACATGTGAGATAGACATGGTCTCATTAAATAGATTAAAATTTGAGTACCATGGTTTCTTGTGGAACCATATCCCTATCAACAAAAGAATCACTAATAAGATAAAGAAACACACTTTTGCACACTAGAAAATAAAAAATTCATCTTTCCATAGAGGCATCCATGTCTCCATATCCTCTAATTCAAATTCATCGAGATTGCCAAGAGAATATGAAACTTGCAAATTAAGACTAGTTTCATATGTTCTCTTTAAATTTCCAATATATCCTCTCCAAAATCAATAATTGGGGTTGAAAGAAGGGAGCCCCTAAAACTAATAGAGCATATATGGTTTTTCTCTAACCTTTCCCTAGTGCTATACCCATGGATGAAGTTGTGTCCTTATAGCGAGTGTTCTACAACTTGCAACTGAGAATTATTTATGCTGACACGCATTCCCTATATTTATGATTGCATACAATGGAATAACCTTTGTTATTGGAGACTACTGCCTGGCAAGCATTCTACAGCTTGCAACTGAGAATTCTTTATGTTGATATACTTTCCCTATGATTTATGTCTGCATACAACGAAACAACCCAACATTTGTTATTGAAGATTGTTGCCTCCTCACAAGAATCCCCATTCCCTAGTGGCATGAACACAAGCCAAGTGTTACAGGACCTCAATCACACTATTGTGCCATTGGATCCCTACTTATGCGCCATTCTAGGGTTTGCATTGTTACCATAACAATGCTTGCATGTTGATTGTGAACTTACCTTATTTTCAAAGCGAAGTTGCAAAACAATGGCAAATGAAATTAAAGCCTGAGGAACAAGCCCTGGTTCTTTCGGGAAATTATGGCAGCCCAAAACTGGTCCCATGAAATGGCCAAAAATGGTCGATAAACAAACTGTCAAACTGGAAAAATGAAAAACTTGAATAACCCGGTGCCAGCCTGAAGCCATATTGTCTCGGCCTTTAAATACACTGACTTACTTTGCACCAGAGATGGCCTCAGCACCAAAGTATGTCCAGAACACCATATAAGCATTATGGAGATTCCGAGATTCCTGGCAGTCCCAGGATATCTATAATCTTCATTGAAAAATAAAATAAGTGTCCGAGATAGGAAAATAATTACCACATATTGACGCCTTGGTCTCTAACAGTTTTAAAGTTTCAAAAGCCATATAAGCACACCTTCAACCCAGAAAATCGCCCTTCTAGCTGGTCAAAACTTTCATGTTCTCCCACACCTCCACCCGGGCCTCCCCATCCCACTTCCCATATACCAAAAAAATTCCTTCCATTTCTATCTCCATGGTTTTGGTTAATTCAATCACGTCATTGTGGAAAGACTCTACCAACTTATTCATAAGTGAAGTTTTTTGGAATTGATCATCACTAGCCCTACGTGAAGATTGTTTACCCATTGCGATAGGGGCTTAGAGCTTCTAGTTACTATCTGATACAAGAGCTTCATGACCACCGACATGATTCTAATTTTCTACAACACTCTACATGGTAGTATACACAGGTGGTTTTTTACCAAAGAGGAAGCTTAGAGTATTCACCATCTACTAAAATTCCTCTATTCTTTATGCTTTGATGGATGTCCACACCCAATTACAATGCTGCTATTTTGGAACAGACAGGGAGAATGCTGGGCTTGACACTTGCCAATTGCATTTGCTTGAAATTTTCTAAGTCTTTTGAAAAAATCCATTTTGTGCATATCCTACAATAATTGCATTCCATGAGATAACCTATGTTTGAGGCATTTTTTCAAACAATTCACGTTCCTTTCCTATGCTTCCACATTTTGCATAAATGTCAAAAAATTTCCAACTATACTATCTAAAAGAAATCCTCCTTCCATGATGCTTTGATGGATGTCCATACCCTGTTGCAAAGCTCGCATTTTGGCACAGGCGAGGAGGATACTAGTGAAGGTTGTGGAATTTGGCTTTACACCTGCCAACAGCATTTTCTTGAAAGTTTCTAAAGCCTTCTCAACAAATCCATTTTGTACATATCTTGCAAGCATTGCAGTCCATGAGATGCCTAGGTATTCTGCCAAACAATTCATGTACCTTGTTAATGCTTCCACTCTTGCATGCATGTCTACTAGGGTAGTTGCTGCTATAGTATCTGACAAAGTTCATCTATCCTTATTCTTCAATGGATGTACATATTGTTTCAAAGCTCCCATTTTGGAATCATCAAGGAGGATGCTAGTAAAGGTTGTGGAATTTGGCTTTAAACCTAACAATTGCATTTGCTTGGAAATTTCTAAAGCCTTTTCAACAAATCCATTTTATGCATATCCTACAAGCATTGAAGTCGATGAGACCACATCTTTTTGAGGCATCTTGTCAAACACTTTGCATGCCTTGTCTATGCTTCCACATTTTGCATACATCTCTACCAAGGCAGTTACAATTACATCCAACAAAATTTCTCTATCCTCTGTGCTTTGATGGATGTCCATACCCTATTCCAAAGCCCCAATTTTGCACAAGCAAGGAGAATGGTAGCAAATGTTGTGGATTCTAGACTATTGCCTATAGTATGCTACTACTGCTACCTGCTATGAAAGTGAAAGGCTTCATTCACACTAACTTTAACCTTGATCTCTGTGTGGTACCTGCAAAAATTTTATGAACGGATGAGATCCACCTCGTCGTGTTGCGTCCATTCACCACTGCACGTCATTGATTGGAAAAATCAGCCCGGTTTGTTTCAGAAAGGGAATGCCTTTGACATAATGAATTAATTAGAGTGTGTAGAGCATTACAAGTCTAATTTAACAGAGCCCTCAATATAATATGACACTTCAAAAGTAATATCTTTTTTAATTGTTTCTAAAAGGCCATCTGTAATATGAGACCCCAAATATTCTTTTTTGTTTCCCTTTAGTTTGTTGATTTGCTGACTGTGTTTATTAGATGTTTTGCATTGTGTTTCATAGGTTTTTCATGTTCTTTGAAATTGCATGTAGTACTTAAAACGGAAAGCGTAAAATGGAGAGGAATATGCTTTAAAAAGAATACTTTCAAAACTCTCAATTAGCTTATTTAATAATAGTAATATTACACTCATTCACATTCATTACAAAGCCCAGATAAATGACCTTCAAACCTA